>VSMD01077393.1:0-21253 GCA_008750895.1 Mirza zaza | reverse complement strand
GCTGCCGAGTCCCACTGACGGGCCAGAGATGGCGTCGCAGGCCCAGCTCTGCCCACGGCACCAGGGAAGGTGCTGAGGTGGCACCGGGCAGTCTGTGTGGAGGCGGAGGGGCTGGGGACAGGAGGCCGTGCAGGCAGCTGGGGGTCTGCCCCTTCTCAACAAGAACACCTCCCAGGTGTTTGCAGTGCTTAACCTGAGTAGCTTTCAGTGTAAGGAAAACATAAATAAAACAGCTCAGTCTTGACCCACCTGGTAAGAAAACACTGTGAAATGCTCAAAGCAGCGTGACATCGTGGACTGTCTGATGAGGGCAGGGCTTTAGAGTGAGGACGTGGAAGCGTCTCTTTGCTCAGAGGGAGCTTCCATAGGCAGCGGCCGAGTGAGGCCCAGAGGCCTCTAACTGGGGTTCCTAAGGGAGAGCAGTGTCTCCACACCCCTCTGACCCTGCCACGGCGACACTCCCCCATAACACCCCTCCCCGGCCTGCGCACCAAGCGTCCCCTCCATCCCCTTCCTTCAACAGCTTGGTTCTTTGGGAGCTGCTTGGGACCCTACGGTTTCTTCTGGGAACCTCAGCCCTCAGGCAACACCGGTCATGCCGAGGAAACGGAGTCACTGCCAGGCCTGCCTCTGGCTGTTCCCTGAGAAGCAGCAGCATGCCCCAGCGGTGGGTCACAATTGTCTTGGTTAGTGGCTGTCGAGGGCCCCTACTGCAGATGAGGAAACTGAGGCTTGGAGAAGCCTAGCCACACAGGAGGCGAAGTCAAGCCAGGACCCGCACCTGGCTCTTCCCCCCAAGCCGCTTGCTGAGCCTAAGGCTGGACTTGAACTTGGCGCTGTCCTCCCCTCACCCCGGTCAGCGAACATTAACCCAGCACCTACTGAGAGGGCGAGGAGCTGTGGGTCACAGTGGCCTAGAGGCACAGCCTGGGCGGGTGGGAACAGGGCTTAGCTGGGAAACTTGGATATCCCACCACCAAGTCGGGGCAGAGCCCAGCGTCCCAGTGCCAGGGATTGAAAGAGCCTAGAGACAGCCTCTGTGGGGAACAGGGAGTGAAGTTGAGACTCGGGACCTCCACCACCTCATTGGCATCTCCAGGCTGTCAAACACTACCTGGGGGCATGGGGAGGCTGGGGGTGCCGGGCTCCAGCCAAGACGTGACTTGCTCCGTGGCCCACAAGACACCCAGGGGCCTTGTATTGTCTCCACCAGGCACGGGGCGTGTGGACGGGACCTGGCTAGGCATTATGCACAGTTCCATAAGCAGCAGAGCCAGGTATAACATCTCTCCCAGCAGGTCTGGGGGGTCGTGCTCTCTGGGTGGGGCTGGACAATCACAGAATGGTCACCCTCCAAAACATCTTCTGAAACAAACCCAGATGAACAAATTGTGAAACACAAGGGGAATACAACTCTTAGTTCAACTGACACTGACTGTCGTCAATGAGCACAAATTGCTGTAGAGAGTGATCACAAGCCAGTTGAAGTGTTAAAGTGGGTAATTATATATATATATATATATATATATATATATATATCTTCAAATAATGCAGGAAAGCAAGTGTACCTGGGGTTATGGGGTGGCAAGGGTCGCGGGGCTCCAGCCTAGGCGTGACCTTCTCTCTGGCCCACCAGACGGGCGGGCGCCCTGGCTTTTTACGGCCCAGCATTGGGGTGCCTGGACGACCCCTGGCTGGTTTGCAGGGACCCGGGTCAGGCCCCACGGTGCGGAGATCAGGTGGGTGACAACTGGGACAGCGGAGGAACTCACAACATCTCTGCCAGCAGGCCTGGGGGGCCGCGCCCTCTGGGCGGGGCTGTACACCGTCCGGCTGGTCACCCTCTAGAACATCTTCTGAAACAAACTCACAGAAACAGATTATCACACATAAGGGGAATAGAACTCTTAGTTCAACTGACACTGGCTGTTGTCAATGAGCGCAGATTGCTGTAGAGAGTGATCACAAGCCTGTCAAAGTGTTAGAAGGACACCTGGGAACATAGAATTAAAGTTTGTTATATCAAATTACAAAACTTGTGTATGACATAAAGTTCCATAAAGAAAACCCAAAAGATAATGGTGAATAGGAAAAAAATCTGCATAGCGCATCACAAAGATACTTAAATCTCTAATAAAAATAGGGAAGAAGAGACTGCCACTGATCACATGGAAGCATATTAGAGACAGGAACTAACAGTTCTAAGAAAAAAAAACAACAGACAAATACCTCTTAATCTCATTCAAAAAAGAAAACTTCAAATTAAAACTACACTGAGATACTACTTCAGTGACTAAATGTCAAAAGTTTTGCATCTAACCGTGTGGCTGTGCACACACTTGCTAAGAAAGTATGATTCAACACCCATGGAGAGAAACTGGGCAGTACTGAGCAACACTGCATAGGTATTAACACTCTGACCCACAACCTAACATCTCAAAATCTCCCAAAGGTGGACTGGCAAAAAATATCAAAAGGCTCAGGCACAAGGCCATTTGTTGTATCGGGAGAAAAGTTAAAGCATACTTCTAATCTCAAATGTCTGTAAATGATAATGAAGATCAGGCAATATGTACTAATGATGAAAATTGTGCAACATTTATAATTGTGAGATGCAGCAAAGAGCATGATGTGAGAACAATGTATATAATTTATATTACAAAAGCAGAAAGGGCTGGAAATGAATGAATATCCAACTTAAGTTGGAGAAATAACATCAGAATAAACCCAAATAGTGTAATGGAAGGATATGTAGATTAAAAGGTGGCCTTCCTCATCACCTAGGCTAACAGAGAAAAATAAACTGTCAAACAGAGAGAGGAATAAACTCAAGGCATATAATTGTCCCTTTGAAGAAAGAACTGACAGCACAACTGTCCTTCGTTTAGCTAAATTAAAACACCTGTGTCCTAACTCGTTGGCTCCAAGAGTTGCCTTTTCTCAGCCTCAAAGAGCCCGACATGGACTGTAGGGCTGTCAGGTCCTACAGCTCGCCACCTCAGTTCCTGAAAAAAGCCAGATTCCAAGGACTCAATGAGCTGGTGTCACAGAGAAAAGAGCAAAAGAACTCCCTGCCATCCCCCAGCTGCTTCTGTTATCAGTCTGCTGAAGCCAAGGGGAAAAAAGCCATTTGTCCCCTTTAAAACTCCAAGCAGCTTTCCCTTAGCTGCCTGGCACTTTCTCTGTTCCTCCCTGTGCCCTGGCCCCACCCTGCCTTTCTCTCTCTCCCCCTTTCTTCCTTTCCTGGACAAATGCATAAATGTTTACTTCTCTGTATCCTAATCCCTGTGTGAGAATTCTTTCACCAACCCACAGTGCACTTCTCAGGAGGTCCCCGCTCTAACACAGAAGAGAAGAGAAATTGACGAAATAGAAAACAAGGAGAATAATGGGAGAAGGAAGACAGCCCACAGTTGTTTTTCAGAGAAAACTATATGACACAAGTAATTACAGAGACTTATCAAGCAAAGAAGAGTAATCACAAAATTCCTCTCAGAATCAGTAGGAAGACGTAAGCCCAGAGGTGGCAGAGAGTAAACAACAGGCCACAGGTGGATGTTATGAACCGATCCATGCCAGTGAACTGGCAGTGCTGATGGTGTGTAAGCCAGGGGAAAGCAGGCTAATAACCACGTGGTGCATCCAGTTCTTAATCATCACTGTCCTTACCATTTTTAGCTGGCAGGATTGGAGCATTTAGCACTTATGGAGATAACAATACAGAATATACTAAAATACATCCCTGATTGTTGTATGCTTTGGGCAGCTGCTGGGCAGAATGAACTCAACACTGACAGAAGTGGGCCATGCTGTCCTATGTGGTCCCACACGCCTCTTAGACCCTGACTGGAAGCATCTGGGTCTCTTTGTGTTTTTCATAGTAATGACTGTGCCAGTCTGTGGCAAAATGGACCTATAACTACCCTGATTTATGTAGCTACTGAATCTGCCTTATTACGATGGGCAGTGTTTGGGATGTCTTTGGCTCAGAGCTTAAACTCTCACGTGGGAATTCTGCACTCGCTGTGTCGTGTCCTATCACCCTTGGTGGAGGGTTCAGTGCATGTCAGTAGTTGAGGGTGTCAGCAGGCAGACAGACGCCTGGGTTCACCCATTCAAGTAGGTGCGCAGGGCTTGGGTCACTCAGTTCTGCACTTCAGTTTCTCCAACTGATCAGTGGGGATAATAAACCAAACCTCAGAGATAGCTCTGCTGAGGGCTCAATGAGTTAATGCATATTAAGTGTGTGATGGCAACGATTTTATTTTACAAAGGTGACCCTGGTGTAAGTAGGAAGTAGCTCCTGAGAAAACACAAATGCCCATCACCCTACGTAGCATCACACAAGACAGCACCGTTCCTCAAGCACACACCCCCTGGCAACCTACAGAGACCATAGTCACTTACATGGAAAGTAGAATCTTGGCTATAGATTTTCTCTTAGAGAATTACTGAAAGAAAAACAAAACCCAAAATTTCTACTGTGTTTATTCCCATGTGAAATGTGGCATCAGGGTGGCTCTTGAAATTTAAGCCAGCAAAAATGCCACACCTCTCTTAACATCTAGATGTTTTTCTTCATCAAGTAATTGTGGAATACTTACTGTCATCACGTGCTGCAGATGACACCTGCACCACGGCAATACAGAAGAGAACCTTACGCGGATGATGTCGTGTTGTGTGGATGGTTTGCACGTGGCACTGTTTCCCTCCATGGGTATAGAAACTAGAGGAGACGCTGTAGCCAAGTCAAAGGCCTCCACAGCAAGGGCAGGGCCACCATAGAAAGACATGAACTTTTCCTGGAGGAAGGGTCTCTCCTGTCCACTTAGGTCAGCAAGTACAAAATACTTCATGCAAGGAGAAGATGTTGCTTCCAAGGAAAAAGACCCTTGGGATACAGTTTACTACCTAGTACTGCCGTGTGCCAATCTCCTTTGTGATCAGACGTCAGTTGCTAATGGTCTCTTGTCCACCACCCCAGAAAACGGTGGTTAATATCTATAGTGTGCATTGTCGTGTTTGAAATCCATTGAAAAAGAGAGACACCAAAAAAGCAACATTTCTAGTTTGGGGAAACCAGGCAACTTCACCCTCACAGTCCATGGCCTCCTTTCCCGTACCCTTGCACTGGTTGCCTCTGCACCAGGTCCTTCTGTGAGGCGAGGAGGACACAGAATGCTGTTAGCCATCAGTGCTGTTGCTCATGACTTTCTCTGGAGCTCTGTGCCATGTAGATAGTGGGACAGTGTGTGTGGGCATGTTGGGTCAAAAGCACCAATGGGCCAGGCGAGGTGGCTCACGCCTGTGATCCTAGCACTCTGGGAGGCCGAGGCAAGAGGATCAGTTGAGCTCAGGAGTTTTAGACCAGCCTGAGCAAGAGCCAGAGTGCATGTCTCTATTAGAAATGGAAAACATTAGCTGGGCGTGGTGGTTCATGCCTGTCATCACAGCTACTCAGGAGGCTGAGGAAGGAGGATCACTTGAGCCCTGGAGTCTGAGGTTTCCGTGAGCTAGGCTAAGCCACGGCACTGTAGCTTGGGCAACACAGTGAGACTCTGTCACAAACAAAAGAAAATAAAACAAAAGCAGCAGAGACGGAGCTGCTGCTGGGCCATCCCCCCTCATGGGAAGACAGGCAGGAAAGAGGAGCAGGAAAGCAATGAGAAACTGCGCCCTTGGCATTTTGCTAATGGAAACATAACACAACACAAACTAGAATCAAATGGTACTGAACTGCATGCTATCACTTGATGAGAGGATCCCATCACTCATACTGTTGGCTTTGAAACCCAGCAAAATGGTATCTAAACCTCCTGAAACAGTATTAGCTTGTGTGCTTTGTCTATCCTAAGTATAAAGGCCTCCAGCTGAGACTGATGCCAAGTCTTCTTGAAACTTTCCCAACTTTACCTATGTGGATCCACATCGGTGTCTCTGCAGTTATTGTGTTTTTTTGAAATAGGATTTTGCACTTGAAGAAAAGCAAACTTTAACAAATGCATTGGATTCTTTCTAGGGAAACCAGTCCATGGTATTTACTGACTAATGTGTTATATGCGATTATGGGAGGTGTGTCATGGCTTTAACAGAGTGTAGAGGATATCTTTGCTGGTACTGGCCAGTCAATGTGAGATTATTTCAAGAGAGGAGAAGGAGTGAAAGGTGATGCATTTTAATGTTGCAATAAAATGAATTGCAACAAATGTGATGAAATAATACCCAAGTGGTCCTTCCCTTTGTTATTTGTCATCATTTCTAAAGCATGTAGCTTTCAGGATTTGACCATTCCAAGGCTTGATTTCAGAAGAGTCACTAAGAAGCAAATAAAAACAACTAAAACATATAGCAACAACAATAAATGCTGCTGTATGTAAAGATTCTGATTTCTAGTCATCACATTATTTGATTTCATATATCCAAGTAACCACTAAATAATACAAGGATGCATAGGAGAAAACAAAGTACGGGCTTATGGAAGAAGAGTTAATAAAGCAAATTTTAA
Source organism: Mirza zaza (assembly GCA_008750895.1). Classification (NCBI taxonomy): domain Eukaryota; kingdom Metazoa; phylum Chordata; class Mammalia; order Primates; family Cheirogaleidae; genus Mirza; species Mirza zaza. The sequence continues at coordinate 14,748 of VSMD01077393.1, read as the reverse complement.
AGTGCTGTCCTTCAAAAGGAGTGACTCCAAGTTTGGCCCATGCCTGACATCTGAGAATGGGTATCTGGAGGGTTCCCACCACTACCAGCATTAGTAAGAGTGGCATAGCGTGTGCCTAAACGGTGTGTGCAGACAGCACGGCTCACGCAGAACATCTGTTGTCTGAGAATGAGGGACTTTGGTACATGCGAGGTAGGGGGCACCTACATGACAAATATCTAATCAATCTGGAAATCCCAAGTCTGTAATCAGACTCCCTGGTAGACCAAGCCTCACATGCTCTCACACTCCCTGCTGGAGAACTTAACAGCCATGTCCTGGGAGAGCAGCCTTAGGGCCTTTCAATAGGTTTTCTCTGGACCTCACGCCATGGACAGTTTCTCTCAGTTGATTTTACTTTGTGTCCTTTTATTGTTATACATCATGGACAAGTTAAAGACTGTTAGGTGAGTCCCGTGAGTCCTCCTAGAGATCACCAAGCCTGGTACTGGTCTCAGGAACAATCAACACAGGGCCAGAATCAGGAAGAAGATCAATGAAAAAGAAATTTTCCCTGGGAAACCAAGACCTTGGACCTTGTGGAGAAGGGGGTTTTTTTGTATTTTTTTTTTTGAGACAGAGTCTCACTTTGTTGCCCAGGCTAGCGTGAGCGCCGTGGTGTCAGCCTAGCTCACAGCAACCTCAATCTCCTGGGCTCAAGCAATCCTCCTGCCTCAGCCTCCCGAGTAGCTGGGACTACAGGCATGTGCCACCATGCCCGGCTAACTTTTTTTCTATATATATATTAGTTGGCCAATTAATTTCTTTTTATTTATAGTAGAGATGGGGGTCTCGCTCTTGCTCAGGCTGGTTTTGAACTCCTGACCTCGAGCAGTCCACCCGCCTCGGCCTCCCAGACTGCTAGGATTACAGGCGTGAGCCACCACGCCCGGCCCGAAGAAGGGTTTTAATTGATTATATATATGCACACACACACACATATATATATATATGCTTATATATATTTAAATAATACAGTAAGCCATGTCTAAAAACCCACAGGTAGTAGATTATTCTCCTAAATATGGAATATCCAATAAGCAGTAAGAAATGAGAGAATTAGTTTGAAAGTCTGAATTGTAAGACCTAGTAATGAGTCAAGAGACTCTGCTGGCAGGAAGGACATAGGTGAATGGAAGAGCACCCCCAATTAACAGGAACTAACTCACACTCATGGAATACTTCATCTAAAACAGCAGAGCACACATGCTTCTCTAGGTCATATGAGTAAATCACAGACCACATCCTCGGCCATAATATTAAAAGAATAAAAATCATACAAATATGTTCACAACCACTGTGGGATTAAACAAAGAATGAATAACACAAATACAGCCGGCCAGGCGCAGTGGCTCACACCTGTAATCCTAGCTCTCTGGGAGGCTGAGGTGGGAGGATCGCTCAAGCTCAGGAGTTTGAGACCAGCCTGAGTAAGAGCTATACCCCCGTCTCTATTAAAAATAGAAAGAAATTAATTGGCCAACTAAAATATATAGAGAAAAAATTATCCAGGCATGGTGGCTCATGCCTGTAGTCCCAGCTACTTGGGAGGCTGAGGCAGGAGGATCACTTGAGCCCAGGAGTTTGAGGTTGCTGTGAGCTAGGCTGACGCCATGGCACTCTAACCTGGGCAACAGAGTGAAACTCTGTCTCAAAAAAAAAAAAATACAGCCCACAAAATATCTATATATTCCAAAATTAACAACACAATTTGAATTAACTCATGGGTTATAGAAGAAAATCTCAAGAGAAATTTGAAAATACTCTGGACTACCTTAAATCAAAATGAGATGATAAAATTTGTGAAACGCAACATAAGCAGTGCTTATAGTTAAATTTATAGCTTTAAATGTAATGTTTGCAATAATAAGACCTAGAATCAATAATCTAAGGTCCAAGTTAGGAAACTATAGAAACTATAACAAAGCAATCAAATGTCATAAGAAATATCACAGAAATCAATGAAATTAAAACACAGAAATCATCAGAAAAATCAGTGAAACCAAAACCTAATTCTTTGGGATCAATAACATTGATAAACCTCTATGCAGGTTAACAACCACAAAAAGAAAATACAAATTATTAATAATCAGAAATGAGAGAGGCCAAATCTACTTGTCCTATGGGCACTGAAAGGATAAGAAAGGAATATTATGAAGGATTCTATGCCCACATTTTGATAACCTTGGTGAAATGAATCATTTCTTTGAAAGATATAATCTTCCCACACTCACACTAGACATATAATCTTAATAGAATTATGTCTACTACAGAAGTTGAGTCAACATTAAGAACATTCCAGAAAAGAAAGCACCAGATCTAGATGGTGTCACTTACGAAAACTACCAGATCCTATGTATCGTGACATATTTTGTCATATGACCCCAAAATTGTGTTGTTAGGTATTTACTCAATTGAGATGAAAACTTAGGTCCACACAAAAAAACTTCCAAAGGAATGTTTGCAGCAGCATAATAATCACCCAAACTGTAGAAAATATTTGCTTGCTGTACACCTGATAAAGGGCTAATAATGAGAATATACAAAGAACTCAAGCAAATCAGGAAGAAAACATCAAACATCCCATTAAAAAGTGAGAAAAAGACATGAACAGAAGCTTTTCAAAAGAACATAGACTAATGGCCAATAAACATATGAAAAAATGCTCAGGCTGGGAGTGGTGGCTCACGCTTATAATCCTAGCATTCTGGGAGGCCACGGTGGGCAGATCGTTTGAGCTCAAGAGTTCGAGACCAGCCTGAGCAAGACCGAGACCCCATGTCTACTAAAAAATAGAAATAAATTAGCTGGACAACTAAAAGTATACATATAAAAAAAAATTTAGCCGAGCATGGCAACGCATGCCTGTAGTCCCAGCTACCTGGGAGGCTTAGGCAGTAGGATTGCTTGAGCCCAGGAATTGATGCCAGGGCACTCTAGCCCAGGCAACAGAGACTCTGTCTCAAAAGACAAACAAACAAAAAATACTCGATGTCTCTAATAGTCAGGGAAATGCAAATCAAAACCACAATGAGATATCACCTAACTCCAGTGAGAATGGCTTTTATCAAAAAGTCCCAAAACAACAGAGGCTGGCATGGATGCAGAAAGGAACACTTACACACTGTTGGTGGAACTGCAAACTAGTTCAAGCTCTATAGAGAGTAGTATGAAGAGACCTCAAAGTACTGAAAGTAGATCTACAATTTGATCTAGCAATGCCACTAATGAGTATTTACCCAAAGGAAATAAAAGAGACATTATATAAAAGAGACACCTGCACTCAAATGCTTATAAGAAGCACAATTCACAATCACAAAGATGTGGAAACAACTCAAGTGCCCATCAATACATGAGTAGATTAATAAAATGTGGCATATGTGTACCGTGGAGTATTACTCAGCCATAAAAAATGGTGTACTAATACCTTTTGTAGCAACCTGGATGGAACTGGAGACCATCCCCCTAAATAAAGTATTGCAAGAATGGTACTATCGGGTAGACTGTGGGGGCCACGCCTTGCTGTAGATGTGTCGGTACAGAAGGGCAGCAGAGCAGAGAATGGGAGCAGGGGTGCTGGGGCAGAGTGAGGGTCGGAGTCCAAACCCCACTTTGAGCCACGTGGACCTGAGAACCTCATGTGATCCCTCTGCCCTCAGTTCTCTGCACTGTCATATTAAAATTGTAATAGGGATTACTTATTAATACTACATTATGGGGTTAAAACTGAGTAGAGGTAAATCATAAGAAAGAGGATGGTTACTTCAGTAGTTCTCTGTAAGTGTTTACTAAATGGCAAGAAGAACAAGCGTGATCCTCAGTAGCAGCTGAACACAGAGCGGGTGCTCGGATGGCACCAGAGTACTGGAGGATGGAGGTCTATTTTTCACCCTTTAAGGCAAATGATGCTTTATAGGCATTAGAGAACATCTGGTATTTGGGACAGGTGCTGAGCAGTGTCGCAGTACTGGAAGAATTTGTCCCAAGTAGTATCTCCCAGCTCTCAGAATCTGTCATCTGTCCAAACGCATGGGATTTCTATGAGCTTTTCACATAATGAGCTTTTCACATGACTGCGGCAAATTATGTTGTTAATGCACTAACGCCTACCTTGGGGTATGTGACCACTGCCACTAACTTATGCTGTGGAGCGTGTGTAGGAACTCTGTAGACTCAGGGAATCCCAGACATGTATTCAGATGTTGGAATCCCTTTGTACGGTGTCTCATAATGCCACAGTTGACTGATGAGCGCAGGTGTGAAGCTCAGAGCCTCAGCACTGGGGCTACAGGCTTGGGTTTCCACCTTGGCTCTTCTACCTAGGAGCCCACGAGCTTGGGCACATCCATCTGTGTCTGTTTTTCTGGACCCAAAGGGGATGGATCGTAAATAAATAAGCCATGCCCTATGTCTGTGGTGACTGTGGAATAATTCCATGCATGTAAAGTGTGCAGCAAAAATGCTCGTGATGCTTAATTATCAGTGGAATGTCCTGCTTTATATTTCAAAGCTTAACAAGGCTCAGAGGCTCATTCAAGCCCAAGATTCTGAATTCCCAAGCCATTGTTCTTCCTATGACAGACACCTGCACGGCCTAAAAACACCTACTTCATTCCAATCCAGACCCACTTTTCAAGAATCAGGTAAGGTTTCTAACATTGCTGTCTGTGTCTGCCTAAGTGCACACACAGTGGGCACTCCACAGAAAAGGACACCATTGTCCTCCAGAATGGTCCAGTTGTCTGACTCATGGTGGACTGATGAGATGAGCAATGAGATGAACGCCTGTGGGCTGGGTGGAACAGGGTATCTATTAACAAGTTTGGTATGCTCAAATCATGAAAAAATTCATGTCTTATTTATTGTCAACAAATATGCCTCTACCCTTAGAAGGCTTCCACGTTGTGAAACCAACCATAGCTTAGCTCTTAGAAAGAGCTCTGGATGGTGGGTCAGAAGAACTAGGTCACATAATACATCAAAATAGCATGAACAGAGAAGCAGCTTCTCAAAGGTACAGTGTCATATTTAAAATTTACACAAGTATCTGTTAGTATAACTTGTATTTATCTCCATATGTGTATGTATGATCTACTTGTTTCTGAGTGTAAATAAATCTACATGGTCTTGGTTAACAGTCTCTCCTAATTCATTATATCAACCTTTGCCTATTGAAATAGTGGCTAATCACTAGGTAACCAAAGAGAAAATGACTCTACTTGACCATATTTACCCCTGGAAAGGTACGAAGGTTGGGTGATCAGCTATAATGGATATCTCTATAATTTTGTACAATGTCAAATGCATAAATATAAATATGTGTTTTTTCCATACACTGATGCATGGACAAGACATGTTTTTATTATGTTTATATATTAATATATGAATAGAAATGACATACCCAAGATTTATTGAACTAAATACAGATTCCATGAAAACGAAGAGGGAAACATGTTAAAAATATCCATTTTTGTGTGAAAAACCTCAAAATCGTCTGTACCATTCTGGATTTCCTCCAAATTTTGGAAATAATAATTTTAATAGGTTCTTAGTTAGATAAAAATAGCATTAAAATAGACTCTGCCATGTTTTCCCCAATAGGTTACCTAATTGGGGTAAGTTTGAGGGGCGCAGGATGCACTAGAAAATAACACATTTTTAAATGGTGGATAAGTTTAAAGGCTTGACAGAAGAATTAAATATATAAATTGAGAAATAAAACGAAACCACAAAATACATTTGTAACTGCCTATGGAAAAATGCAGACGATGGTGTTTTTAAATGAAGTATTTTGACAAATACTAACTAGTCCCTTTGAAGGAGGACAGCATTCAACAATTCAGTAGGAACATACCTTTAGCACGAGAAGAACACAGGTTGCCCATGTTTCAGGACAGTGGTAGCTAGAGCTGGTGGCCATATATATATATATATATAGTCACATAACCATGGTGACAGGGCATCATAGACCTTTCAGAGTGATTGCACAATCCACATTGTGAGGTCCGACTGCTGCGGTGTAGACCAGTGTGCCTTTACACATACAAAAATGCCATTGAAGATTAAGTGTTTTATTTTAGAAACTGAATCCCAAACCCACCCATCATTATTCTCTGTTTCTCGTAGCAAGTTATAGGAGCGGGGTGCACCCCCAAATGTAGTCAATATCGAGGATTTCAAATTGAAAAGGAACAAATCTGACATGTTAGGAACACACAGAGGTCCCATTCTTGGTTAGAAATACCATCCTTAGACATTTCTACCACTCCTGAGTCATCAAATATTTCTAGAACCAATAGAAATATTGGTAGACTTTGTTCAGGATTAGATGAAAGATAGCATTACAGATACTTAGGTATATACATCATATTTCTCTTGGCATATAATTATCAAACTATATTTTCTTCATATGTATATATATTACTGTATACTCAGTTATCTCTCAATCTCTGTGAATTCACACAGAAATTTCTCTATCAATGTTGTAACCAGCTCCATAAGCAAGAAAATGTTTTCTCGATAGTGTTTTTAGTTCCTTCGTATTTCAAATGAGTTCACAGTATGGCTGGGGCCGGCTGCTCTAGGCGACTTAGACAGTGACTTTTATCTCAGCCCTGGTGGCTTAGCAGCCGCAGTCTCAAATTAGGCAGAAAACAGGGAGAGCTCTCAGTGTGATCTGCTGACCAGAACTTTGTAACTTTCCGTTGCACTGATGCATTCTGAGTTTTTTCTCCCAGAAATGGCAGCACCTCCATGCAGCCGCGAGGTAACTACAAAGTCTCACGTCACCTGTTTGTCTGGAGAAGACAAGTGACAGTCCACCATGGATCGTGCCCAAATAACCCACTGAGCCTGTGCACAAGGCTGAAAGAATGACCCGTATTAACCCCTAGCTCATTATAATACTAAAGTCCCCACCCTGGGAATGACTTACCCACCATTTTTTGATCATGGGATACACGTGTATCAGCATGATTTCTCACGGCGCTTGCGTGCCCTGCCCGGTACCCAAACACGCAGTGAGGCTCACTCCCCTCATGCATTATTCATTTCACCTCCAGAAAACCCAACCCTATTGGTCGGGGAGGTGGATTCATGGTCCATGCCTCCCACTCCCAGTAGATGCATCCCCACTAATAAATCCTTTCTTCCTGGACAGTGCTTGTTGTCTTTGTTATTGGCTTTCTGCCCAATGAGCAACACTGAACCCCCTCTTGTGGGTTCGTCAGCAATTTGGGGTCTTGTCCAGGATCTGTTGCTCATGGCTTGGTGGCCATGGAACAGGGAGCGACTTTATTATTTTTTTCTCATATTTTTTATTTCTGCTTTTTTTGTTTTTCACCACTAGAGGATATGGGACAGGGAGAGACTTTGAAGCCTCCCTGGTCACAGGCTGGCTGAGTGTCTGCGGAGACTGGTTTTGGCTTCTCCTGCTGGCTTTGCTCTCAACAGCTCCAAGGGCACCCCTGAGGTCAGGGAAGAATGGACCTCTGACCCTTGGATTTTGGCATTTGTGTCTGAACAGGTGAGTGCTGTTTGAAGGTAGTGCACAGTGGAGCAACCTCTCTCTCTATGTGGGGCGAGTCTCTGAAATTCCTGTCTGGGTTGAGAGCCTCAGCCCTTTGGGAGTGCAGGACCTCTGACGGTTTGTATTTGGCACTCCTTGGGCTTATTTGTTGGAACTGCAGTTTATGTGCGTGTGTGTGTGTGTCTGTGTGTGACTATGGGAAGTAAGAATTCAATTCCTGGCCAGGCGCGGTGGCTCAAGCCTGTAATCCTAGCTCTCTGGGAGGCCGAGGTGGGCGGATCGTTTGAGCTCAGGAGTTCGAGACCAGCCTGAGCAAGAGCGAGACCCCATCTCTACTATAAATAGAAAGAAATTAATTGGCCAACTAATATATATAGAAAAAATTCGCCGGGCATGGTGGCACATGCCTGTAGTCCCAGCTACTTGGGAGGCTGCGGCAGCAGGATTGCCTGAGCCCAGGAGTTTGAGGTTGCTGTGAGCTAGGCTGACGCCACGGCACTCACTCTAGCCTGGGCAATAAAGTGAAACTCTGTCTCAAAAAAAAAAAAAAAAAGAATTCAATTCCTGAATGTAGCTGTTGGGTTGTATCATTCAAAATTGGTCTGAGTAGAGTTATGAGGCTATGAAGAAGAAAAGGATGGCAGGTTTGTGTAATAATGCCTGGCCTCAGTACTCTCTTGGGTCTGGGGAGATATGGCCCCATAATGGCTCACTGAGCCATAAACCAATTCTCCAGTTAGATTTATTTTGTCGCTGTGTTGGGAAATGGGATGAAATCCCTTATGCACAGTGTTTTATGCTCCTGTATCAAAACAAGTTAGATCAAATCACTGTGCAACATTCTGGGAGGCAGAGGAGGGCGGATTGCTCGAGGTCAGGAGTTCGAAACCAGCCTGAGCAAGAGCGAGACCCTGTCTCTACTATAAATACAAAGAAATTAATTGGCCAATTAATATACATAGAAAAACTTAGCCGGGCATGGTGGTGCATGCCTGTAGTCCCAGCTACTCGGGAGGCTGAGGCAGGAGGATTGCTTGAGCTCAGGAGTTTGAGGTTGCTGTGAGCTAGGCTGATGCCACGGCACTCACTCTAGCCTGGGCAACAAAGTGAGACTCTGTCTCAAAAAAAAAACAAAATCACTGTGCAAGATTTTAATACAGAGGACACCAGCCTCCCTGAAGGTCAAAGACATACCTTTAGCACGAGAAGAACACAGGTTGCCCATGTTTCAGGACAGTGGTAGCTAGAGCTGGTGGCCAGATATATATATATTGTCACGTAACCATGGTGACAGGGCATCATAGACCTTTCAGAGTGATTGCACAATCCACATTGTGAGGTCCGACTGCTGCGGTGTAGACCAGTGTGCCTTTACACATACAAAATGTCAAAGCACATCTAAGAGATGTGCTTTGAGAATGACAAAGCACATCTAAGAACAACGTATCGCCATGAGAAGGAAACACCCATGCTGAAGAAGACCTTTGGGCAGCTGTGGCAGCAGCTCCAGCTGTGGCTGCACCAGCTCAGGCTCAGGCTGTGGCTGAGGTGCTGGTGGCAGCTCTGGCTGTGGCGGTGGCTCTCGCTGCAGCTGTGATGTCTTTGGAGGTCCCTCTCCTAGCTCTCCTGCCCCCCCTTATGGCTCTGGACCCCTTTCTTCACCCTCACCGACTCCTCCAGGCACCTACCCTTCACTTCCTTCCTTCTCGGAGAGTCGCCGGGGCAGCACAGGGACGTGGTCTCGCCTCCATCCACACAGCAGGGCCCACCATTTGGTCAGGTCCTCCCTCCGTCCCGGCAGCACAGTTTTTTTCAAGACAGGTCCCTGTAGGAGGAATAAATGAGAATGGACAACCGGCTGGATTAATTGGGTTTAGAACCCATTTACCATTTCTGATTGGTATAACTGGAATCAGAATAACCCTGGCTACAGGGGGATCCAAAGCGTATAACTCATCTGTTTGAACCTATTTTCTTCACCCCACGCCACGTGGGCAGATGTCCAGAGCCTGCTTAACACACTGCTAACCTCTGAGGAGCATCACGTTGTCATGGAAAAGGCTCAAGAGGAAGCGGACCAAGTACATGCGGAAGACACGAATAAGCAGAGCTCATCATTTAGCCATCCCAACACATGACCCCAACTGGGACCAGACAATGGAGATGAAGATAACATTCAACTTTTTTGAGACTGAATCCTGGTTGGGCTTAGAAAAAAGGCGCCCAAAACTAAAAGCCTGAACAAGGTTCAGGAAATAAGACAAAAAGTAAGTCAAAATCCATCAGCCTTCCTAAAAATGCTTATAAAAAATATCAAACATACACTAATATAGATCCAGGAAGTCCTGATAATTTAAGGTTAGTTAATGTGACCTTTGTTGGCCAGAACCTAATATCTGGCAAAAGTTACCTAATATCCAGCAAAAGTTACAGAAGTTAGAGATTCTCACTTTCCCACATCTCATTTGATTAAAATGGCTTATAAATTATTTATAGGCCGGGCGCGGTGGCTCACGCCTGTAATCCTAGCACTCTGGGAGGCCAAGGCGGGCGGATTGCTCAAGGTCAGGAGTTTGAAACCAGCCTGAGCAAGAGCAAGACCCCGTCTCTACCATAAATAGAAAGAAATTGGCATTTTAAAAATGCTGTGCCAGAGGGAATCAAGATGGCGGATGAGAAACACCGCCAGACAGAGTGTCTCTGCAGAAAAGACAGATTCTAGCAGAAATTAGAAGAAAGAAGCAAGAAGACGAGCCTACATCGGACGAGGGTCGGAAGGAGGGGTACCTGAGACCACGGGAGACTCCACAGAAGGAGGTCGCAGAGGAGAACTGGAAGCTGAGACCCCCGGAGCAGCCCAGATACCAGCAGGAAGGGTAGGTGAATGGGACAAGTTTCCCCTCCCCTGCATCTGGGACACGGTGGGCTCCCCAGTGGGTGGAGAAACCTGCAGACACCAGCCCAGCGACGACCGCAGCCACTGAGCGGTAAGCCAGTAGCGGACGCGGCACCAGGCTCCCAACTCCCTCAGGCACCTCCGTGTGCACAGACCCGAGCCGCGCGGCAGACACCATATTGCCGCCTCCTCCCCTCCCCCACCCTACCCGCGGCTGCCAGAGTGACAATACAGCCACCAGCCGGAGGCATCTACAGGGAACGGGACATTCCCTTATGGGGCCCTACAGATGACTAAGGGGAACTCAGACCATGAGCTCCCCACCCGCCAGCCCTCCCAGGTGCTGCTGGCACGGTGATCGCAGGAGAACAGGGCAGACCCTGAGGCAGTGAGACATAGACCCAGCTTGGGCTCCCTGTGGGTGAATTGGGACTGGCACTCCTCTCCCTGGTAGGGATATAGTTGAACTCTGGGACCCAGAGGTCAGACCTGCAGACCAGACCCCGTGCACCCAGGTCTTGCATTGTCCGGGGCAAAGAAGGGATATATGTGAACAGCCTACTGAGGTGTGTGTGCCTTCAGGGTCAGATCAACATCCTAGAGGGCAACCCTTCTCCCAAAGGGAGACTGTGAGCCTAGCCCAGGTGGCTTTCCTGTGCAGGGAACCTCCCCACCGGCATCACAGTCAGGGGAGGCCTGGTGGCGTGAGGTCTGGCCTGCTGGCAGAGGCCCAGGAGTAGCCATGGAGTTGGGGACAGTGAAAAGAAGCGAGGCCCGCTCCAGACTGCGGGTCTCAGACAGCCCCACACCCCCTCGCAGACTCTCTGACTGAGCGGGGCCATTCCAGCCCCTCCGTGACAGCTTTTCCTGGAAGCAGAGAACAGAACTTTGACCCCTGCTAACGGCATTGGTGGTGCCTGAGGGCGGGATTACCCAACCCAGCTCTGCCCAGACTCACTCCCAGACCAGCCCTCACTGAGAGGGAGAAAAGGACACACCTGGAAGTCCCAGGGCCCCACCCACCACCTGAGGCACTAGAGTGCCTCTCTACAGGAACAAGAGCTGATAAGAGGACACAAAAACAACAGCGTAGCCTGTTCCTCCAAGCAAGTGCCACCTATTGACAGGGAGGACATCCTGCACACCCTTTTCACAGCACCTACTGACTCATTATACAGGGAGTGGTCAAATCTCACCCACAGACACCACCTACCAGCTCACAAACTAAACAAGGTGTGTGAATACCCAAACAAAAACCTAAAGAAAAGAAACAACAACTGATTGACATGGGAAGAAATCAGCGAAGGAACTCCGGAAATATGAAGAACCAAACGAAAATCACACCCCCAAAGAGGAGCACCAGCCCCCTAGAAATGGACACCAACCAAAATCAGGCAACCAAAATGACAGAAGAGGAATTTCGTATGTGGATCATAAGAAAACTCACCGACGTGCAAGAACAACTCAATAACCAACACAAAGAAACCACAAAAAGCCTCCATGACCTAGAACAAAAATTCACTAAAGAAATACACACAATGAAGAAAAGTTTAACTGAACTCCTGGAAATGAAGAATCAATTCAGGGAACTACAAAATACACTGGAAAGTCTCAAGAACAGGGTAGATCAAACAGAAGAAAGAATCTCAGAGATTGAAGATAACACCCTCCAACTAAATAAAACAGTCACAGAGATAGAGCAGAGAAAGAAGAGAAAAGAGCAAAGCCTACAAGAGTTGTGGGATTACGTGAAGAAACCTAATGTGAGGGTCATAGGGTTACCAGAAGGGGAAGAAGACAACACTCAAGGGTTGGACAAGCTATTTGGAGATATAATAGAGGAAAATTTCCCAGGCCTTGCTAAAAATCTCGATATACAAGTTCAAGAAGCTCAGAGGACCCCTGGGAGATTCAACGCAAACAGGAAGACGTCACGACATGCAGTCATCAGACTGACCAAAATGCCAACTAAAGAGGCCCTTCTAAGAGCTGTAAGATGAAAGAAGCAAGTAACATACAAGGGAAAGCCAATTTGAATAACACCAGACTTCTCCACTGAGACTTTACAAGCAAGGAGAGACTGGGGCCCCATTCTCACTCTACTGAAATAAAACAATGCCCAGCCTAGAATGTTCTTCCCTGCAAAACTAAGCTTCATATATGAAGGAGAAATAAAGACATTCTCAGACAAGCAAAGTCTCAGAGAATTCACCAAGACAAGACCAGCCCTACAAGAAGTACTCAAAACAGTGTTACGCACGGAACACCATAATAAAAACTCACGAATATAAAAACAACCAAAATCCAAAGATTAAAGGCCAGATATTACACTGGCTCAAGAGAGAAATCAAAGCAACAACATCCAACACAACAGAATGAACAATAATCTACCTTACCTATCAGTTCTCTCAATAAATGTGAATGGCTTAAATTCTCCACTCAAGAGACATAGGCTGGCTGAATGGATAAGAAAATACAGGCCAAGTATATGCTGTCTTCCGGAAACACATCTAACCTGCATGGATGGATATAGACTAAAAGTAAAAGGGTGGAGATCAGTATTCCAAGCAAGTGGAAGCCAAAAGAAGGCTGGCGTGGCAGTTCTAATATCAGATGATTTAGGTTTTAAACCAACAAAAGTAGTAAAAGACAAAGAGGGTCATTATATAATGGTGAAGGGCATACTTCAACAAGAAGAGATAACAATTTTAAATATATATGCACCCAACTTAGGTGCACCCAGATTCATAAAGCAAACGTTACTGGAGCTAAGCAAATGGATTAATAGCAACTCCATAATCACCGGAGATTTCAACACCCCACTGACGGCACAAGACGGATCCTCCAAACAGAAAATTAATAAAGAAATAATGGACTTTAAAAAAACTCTAGAACAATTGGGTCTGACTGACATTTACAGAACATTCTACCCAAAATCCACTGAATATAGGTTCTTCTCATCAGCTCACGGGATATTCTCTAAGATTGACCATATCCTAGGACACAAAGTAAACCTCAAGAAATTAAAAAAAATAGAAATCATACCATGTATCTTCTCAGATCACAGTGGAATAAAAGTAGAAATCAACTGTAACAGAAACACACATTTCTACACAAAAACATGGAAATTAAACAACCTTCTACTAAATGATTACTTCATAAATGAAGAAATCAAGATGGAAATAAAAAAATTCTATGAAGAAAATGACAATGGAGAGACAAGTTATCAAGTCCTCTGGGACACAGCTAAAGCAGTTCTGAGAGGAAAGTTTATCTCCATAAATACCTATAACCAAAAGTCTAAAAGATCACAAATAGACAATCTAATGAAATGACTCAAAGAGCTGGAAAAAGAAGAACAGACCAGCCCCAAACCCAGCAGAAGAAGTGAAATCAACAAGATCAAATCACAACTAAACGAAATTGAAAACAGGGAAGCTATTCAGGAGATTAATAAAACAAAAACTTGGTTCTTTGAAAAAATAAACAAAATTGATACGCCATTGGCTAAGCTAACGAAAAGCAGAAAAGAGAAATCTCTAATAAGCTCCATCAGAAACAAAAAAGGAGACATCACCACTGATCCCAAAGAGATACAAGATATAATTTATGAGTACTACAAAAATCTTTATTCACACAAACTGGAAAATGTGGAGGAAATGGACAGATTTCTAGAAACACACAGCCTGCCTAGGCTCAACCAGGAAGAAATAGATTCCCCGAACAGACCAATCTCAAGAGCTGAAATAGAAACAGCAATTAAAAATCTCCCTAAAAAGAAAAGTCCCAGTTCAGATGGTTTCATACCCGAATTTTACCACACTTACAAAGAAGAACCTATCTTGCAGAAACTATTCCACAACATCGAGAAGAACAGAAACCTCCCCAACACCTTTTATGAAGCGAATATTACTCTGATACCAAAACCAGGAAAGGATGCAACAAAAAAAGAAAACTACAGACCAATATCCCTAATGAATATAGTTGCAAAAATTTTCAACAAAATCTTAGCTAACTGAATCCAGACGCTTATCAAAAAAATAATCCATCACAACCAAGTGGGCTTCATCCCAGGGATGCAGGGATGGTTCAACATACGTAAATCTATAAATGCAATTCACCACATAAACAGAAGCAAAAACAAAGACCACATGATTCTTTCAATAGATGCAGAAAAAGCTTTTGACAAAATTCAACACCCTTTCATGATAGGAACACTTAATAAAATAGGCATAGAAGGGACATACCTAAAAATGATACAAGCCATATATGACAGACCCATAGC
>VSMD01077389.1:0-101760 GCA_008750895.1 Mirza zaza | reverse complement strand
CAGTTATAGCCTGTTTCTCCCTCCCCCCAGCCCCTGGCGACCATGAACTGCGTTCTGTCTCTGTGGCTTTACCTGTTTGGCTATATCGTGTAAGTAGAACCATACAATATGTGGCCTTCTGTGTCTGGCTTATTTCATTTAACATAATGTCTTCAAGGTTCATCCATGCTGTAGCATGTGCCTGAATTGCCTTCCTGTGCATGGCTGGGTAATATCCCATGTATGGCTAGACCACATTTCATTAGTCCGTTTGCTCACTGATGGACACATGGGATGTTTCCACCTTTTGGTTATTGTGAGTAGTGCTGCCTTGAACATTCATGCTCAAGTATCTGTTTTGGGTACCTGTTTTCAATTCTTTTGGGTATATATGTAGGAGTGAGCCTGTCATTCTACCTGCCCTGCCTGCAGGGAACAGCATTCATTCGCTCCCCAAACATGTCATGAGGCCCAGAGCTTAGCCCCCGTGGCAGATTTAACAATAACTCTCAGAAAGGAGCTTCCTAGCACAGAAACTTCAGGAGAAAACAAAACAAGGGGGCTATTTTAAATCATAAATCAGCATCACTGGCTCACACTTAAATTCCATTAAGCCAACAATCCGGCACACTGCTGAACACACTTCTTGTCTTGCTGCGTATTTTAATGTCAGTGTGGGGTTTTCAGCTAATTCTTTACTCTCCCTGGTTCGCATTTTGTTTGGCCATCTGCATTTCTCGATGGACGCTCGCTCAGGGTCAGGGATTTGGTTCTGCATTTCTGACGGCACTGGGGAGTCCGTGACAGTCACGGGGGTCACCGCATAAAGAGAATCGGTTGATGGCAGCGCGTGCGTAAAGGGTTAAAGGGGCCTGGCTTCCTCTCTGGCCTAATTGAGGGGTGGGAGAGATTTAGGGGCGATGGGGGCGGGGCTTCAGCACTGAGGATCTTACTTCGCAGTGGTTTCCAGAGGAATTTTACCGGGAGAGGTAAATTCTAAGGCCTGCCCGCGCCTCGTCCCTGCCTGCTGGAGCGGACACTCTGTGCAGAAAGGGGACGCCCAGAGGCTGCGGCCGAGCCGGGTTAGAAAACAGACTCCCACCCGCCCTCCGCTCCCCTCCCTGGCCCCGCTGACCTGATTAATCAGAGCCCTGCCAAACCCACTGAGGAGGGTTAACCTCCCTGGCTAATCTCATCTCCGCGCCCACGCGGGGACAGACACCCCCGCTCGGCCCAGGAGACGCATTTCTGCAGGCGCGGCCGGGCGGTGGAAATTTCCATGCGCTCGCTCGGCGCTGCCCCTCCGCGGCGAGATCGTGTGCGCGCAAAGCGCCCAGCCGGACCGCGCGGGGAACAGCGGCCGTCCACACCGTGCGGGGCCGGGCGCTGTGCCGCGAGTCGCTGTGCGACGTGCTGTCGTCTGCCTTGTGCTCCCACCTCTCTGCGACACAAGCTCTCCAAGCTAATCAAGGAGAAGCTGGCGATGCCTGTGTCCCTGCGAGGAGGGGAGGGGGCGGGGGGGGGGACGAACGGTGGCACCCCTCCCCCATGGCGTGTGTGCGAGGGACACACCGTCGTCCCCAGCCCCCGCCCTGCCCGCTTAAGCTACAAATCCTGCCTGGATTGCCCCCTGCCCGCGCTTTGTTCCTCCGCCAGGCTCTGCAACTGGGAACGTGTGGGAGAACGAGAGAAGGGGCACGTGTCTACATCTACATGCACCTACGACCGCTCCATGGTGCCCTTTTAGACGTGGCCAGTGGGTCCTGGGGAGCAAAGGGTTACGAGGTAGCAAAGGTGTCTGATGGAGGAGCCAGGGGAGACGCAGACCGCAGCCCAAACCGAGGACATTCAGAGACGCACAGAAAATTCCAGGGCCACGGAGGAGGGCCAGGCTGCGCGTTCTGCTGGCGAGGGGGAGGAGGCTACGCGGCCCAGATGCAGGACCGGGCTTAGCGGGGCACGGAGGGGGCGGCGCGAGCCTGCGTCCTGCTGCCAGGCCCCACCAGGGTGGTCCCTGTTAGGAGATCCCCTTCTTCCTTAACTGCATGCGAATTATGGCAATAAACCTGTGTTGTTTCAGGGGACTCGGGCGTGTTTCTGTTCCTTGCACATGCGAACCTAGTGAACGCAGTCCAAAATTCAGCACGCAACCTTGTCCAAGAGCGCTTCTGCCAAAAGAGAATCGCCATGGCTTCCTCTGGGATTGGAAGGGGGCAGGGCTTGGGGACAATGGGCCCCTCGCTGTGTCGGGGCGGGGAAAGATAAGGAAAGGGAAGAATACAGGTTTCTTCTTAAATCAAAGTAGGAAGCTTCAGGAAGGGTCCCTGGCACGGAAGGGGAGGAAGGGACCATCACCATCATCAGTCCAGACCCCAACACAGAGGACAGGAAACCCGGACCACCAGGTTCTGCTAGTGACCAGCTGCAAGTTCTGGGGAAATCCCTGTTCTCTGAGTCTCAGTTTCGACCACTGCAAAATCAGGGTCATAAAAATTCCCGCCCCTTCTGATCAAGTAAGATCATCTGTGGGGCTCAAATAAAATAAAACGATGTCTGTGAAACTGTAAAGAGACATATGGGAGTGTTTCTTATCTACATGCATAAACAATATGTGAGCTATGTTGTTTTAGTCGAATCAACTTTAAGAGCCACACCTAACTTAATCAATCGAGCTATTTATTAATGTATTCAGTAAATATTTATTGAGCACCTATTATGTGCCAGATGCTGGTCTGTGCCCTGCTCTTGGGAAGCTCACACTGGAGGAGACAGGTGATAAGTAGGAAAACTATAGTTTTTAGGTAGACTTGAGGGATATGAAAAAAAAAAAAATAAAGCAGAAAGGGGCAGAGGCCAGGGGGGTAGGAGAGTGATTTAGGACAGGGTGAGGAGGAAGGGCGCATGGAGAAGGTGGTCTGTGAGCAGGGACCTGACAGGAAGTGAGGGGCTGAGCCCCATGGATTTCTGGGGGAAGAACATTCCAGGTGGGGGGAGCATGGGTTTGAGGGGGGACTGCTGCCCTTCCTGTTGGTGGGACAGGAAGAGAGGTACCCTCCGTGCAGGGGCGTGAGTGACAGGTTTGGGGCTGAAGATTCAGGAAGAGATGGTAGGGCCTTGAAGGTGACCTTCAGGACTGGCTTTTCTGATAAGTGCTCTTGGCAGTTGGAGGGCACTGCTGAGGCTCTGCCTCGGCTCTTACCTGACCATAACGCAGCTCCGTTTTTAGCTTGGACACTGGCAGGCCACCAACAAGCATTTGCTGCAAGGCTTGCTCTGGTATTTTCGGCTGTGCTGGCAGCTCTGATAACGTCAAGGGGTTAACACAGGCCCATGGCTTCGAGGAGGCCACAATCTTGTTGTAAATAAAATTCAGCCGCAAAAAGCAGTGAGTGACCAATACAGGACAGGTTCTGTCACTCATGCACTGTGCAGGCCATAAAGGCAGGAGGAGTTTGGGGAACCCCAGGGGTACCCTGCAGTTGTGCTGGGATCCCCATAGGTGCTCAACGATTATCTGTGGGTGGACCGAGCGACTCAAGTTGAGTAAGCAGAGAGCTCTTTGTGGCTAATTAAGTCGTCCTCCTGCCCAGGCCCTGGTGGCCTACAGCCCCTGGCAGCCACTCACATGCTGGCCATTGTTGCCAGTGCACAGCAGTGGCTGTTGCAGATGGTCCTCCAGCCACAGGGTGATAAAAGAAGTAAATGGCCCTGCTGATTGCTGGATGGACCGTTTCCCCCAGGGAAATTAAAAACTGGAATCCGGTGTCCAGGCCTCAGCTTTGCTTCTTTTTTTTTTTTTTTTTTTGAGACAGAGTCTCACTTTATTGCCCAGGCTAGAGTGAGTGCCGTGGCGTCAGCCTAGCTCACAGCAACCTCAAACTCCTGGGCTCAAGCAATCCTGCTGCCTCAGCCTCCCAAGTAGCTGGGACTACAGGCATGTGCCACCATGCCCGGCTAATTTTTTCTATATATATTAGTTGGCCAATTAATTTCTTTCTGTTTATAGTAGAGTCAGGGGTCTCACTCTTGCTCAGGCTGGTCTCGAACTCCTGAGCTCAAATGATCCGCCCACCTCGGCCTCCCAGAGAGCTAGGATTACAGGCTTGAGCCACCGGCCCGGCCAGCTTTGCTTCTTTAATAGGGGAGTCAAGATCCTGGGGCCAGGGCCTGGGGCAGCTGCTTCCTGCTGCAGAGCCCAGCTTCCTTTCCAGGTCTCTGACCCCTCTCAGTTTTGTCATCCTGCCTGGGACCTCTCAACTCTCACCGGGCAAGGAGGGTGATAGGGATAGAGAGGGTCTATGAAGTCTGTTCAGCCACCCGAATCCTTTGCAGTGCTGGCCAGCTGGCCTTGGGCTCCCTCTCGGCCACTCTAGAGTGCAGTGATGGTGTGTGCGCCTTAGAGGCTGTCCAGAAGGTCCCCTGCCTCCTCACCTGGGGATCAGGGGCTACGTCGTAGCCCTGGGCTTCCAGCTCTAGAATCGCCCTTGACCTCAATGGACAGGCCTGACTAAGTCCTATAACCTTCCCGGACTCAGCTGCACCCAACCCGGCTCTGTGAAACCAAGACAGCCTCACATGCTCATTGCTCAGCTCAGAGAGAGCCCAGTTGCTCTGGGGGGAGGGGGAGGGGGAGAGGAAGGGGGTGGATGGGCAGGTGGGGGAGAGAGAGAGAACATTGTCCTACACTTCCTTCACATGGCTGAATGTTTTACTTATTTAACTTTTTGAATAAGTAATGCATCATATGGTTCAAAAAAAAATCAACAAATTATAAAACGTGACTACAGTGAAAAGTGTCCTTTCCAATCTGCCCAGTTCTTATCTCCCACCCCAAAGACATAGCCACTATTATTAATTTGTTGTGTATCCTTCTAGAGATTTTATGTATTATTATTATTATTTTTTTGCTCATACAAGCAAATAGAATATATATTCTTCCCCTACTTCCAACTCTTGTTCTACTTAATCGGTAACAAAGTATTCCTTGCCTTGTTGTTTTCAGTTAACAATGTATCTTTGGGATCTTTTCCCCATGGTACACATGTACACACATGGTTTCCTCATTTCTCTGTACTGATGGTTGCTGTCCAAAACGTAGATTATTTATAGCCTTTCACTTTCAAACAGCGCTGCCAGGGATAACTTCGCAATTCTTCGTTCAGCACAGGATTATGTTTATGCATAAGGTAAATTCCTAGAAGTGTAACTGCTGAGTCAAAGGGTAAATGCATCTTTAATGTGGACAGATGTTGCCAAATTAACCTCTGCAGGAGGTCTGTCAATGGAGCTCCCAGTAGCCTTGTATCAGAGACTGCCTGTGTTCTAGAGCTTACCAACATAGTTGGTCCTCAAGCTTCTGGATTTTTGCCATCTGATAAATTAAAATAATCAGTATGGTTTTAACTTGTGTATTTGTCATTATGATTGGCATTGAATATATTTTCATATGTTTAAGAACCATGTATATTTCCCATTATATTTCCTGTAATCTGTCCCTATCTTTGCCCCCCCCATTTTTTTTATTAGTTTGTTAGTGTTTTGTCTCATCAATTTGTAGGAGTTTATTATATACTAAGGAAATTACCCCTTTGTGATGTAAATGACATATTTCTCATTTTGTCACTGATTTATTTTATTTTATTTTATTCTTGAGACAAAGTCTCACTCTGTTGCCCTGGCTGGTGTGCTGTGGCATCAGCCTAGCTCACAGCAACCTCAAACTCCTGGGCTCAAGCAATCCTACTGCCTCAGCCTCCCAAGTAGATGGGACCACAAGCATGCACCACCATGCCCTGCTAATTCTTTCTATTTTCAGTTGTCCAGCTCATTTCTTTCTATTTTTTTAGTAGAGACAGGGTCTCGCTCTTGCTCAGGCTGGTCTCCAACTCCTGAGCTCAAACGATCCTCCCATCTTGGCCTCCCAGAGTGCTAGGATTACAGGGCTGAGCCACTGCGCCTGGCCTGATTTGCTTTTAAAAAAAACAATTGTTTCTTGTCATACAGAAATTTTTGATTTTCATGTAGTTGAAATTGTCCACCATTTATTTTGTGGCTTCTAGATTTTGAGTCATAGTTAGCAAGGCCTTCCTCATTTTCCCATTTTTGTTTTATTAGGAATATTATGTTTTTTCATTTTACGGTTAAATCTTTGATAGTTAGAATTTATTCTACCATAGATGTGAAGTCTTTATTCAAAATCCAAAAGTGGTGGTTATCAATACCACTTCTTGAATAGTCTAACTTTCCCCACATATTTGAGATGCCACCTTTATCCTAAACAAAATCTGTGTATGTATTTGGGTAGTTTTCACGATTTTCAATGCTATATCACATGTCAGTCTGATAAATCGTATGCTACTCCTACAATGTTCTAATTGTTGAAGATTCTAAATATATTTTAATATATGGCAAAGCTATTCCTCCTCATTTATTTTTTTATCAGAATTACCTGGACAATTCTTATTTATTTTTCCATGTGAAATTTAGAATCACCTGTGTAGATAAAAATTTTAACACTTATAAATTAACATTTGTAAGTTAAGGAAAATTGACATCTTTATGAGGCTGAGTCTTCCTGTCCAAGAACTTGGTGAATATTTTCATTTATTCAAGTCTTCTTTTGTTGTTGTTCTATTATGAGTGTTTAAAAAGTTTCTTTAAGTAAGTTTGCGTGTTTCCTTTAAACTTATTTTTAAATATTTTATTTTTTTATTGCTTTTGTAAATGAAGTCTTTTTTTTATTATATTGCCTAACTGAATTTGTTTGTATAACCAGAAGCTATAGATTTCTATTAATTTTATTCATACTACTGTCCTATTGAATTCTCTTACAGATTATAGTAGTTTTCACCTATTTGTCTTGGGTTTTCAGTGCATAAAACTAAATCACCTGCAACTAGTGATAGTTTTACCTCCTTCCACCCAATTTTTATACCTTAAATTTTGTTCTTGCCCTTATTGTGTTGGCTAGTACCTCAAGTATTAATACAAAATTAAATAACATGATAGTGAGCAAATGCTTGTCTCATTCCTGACCTAAGGGTAATACATGTATTTTTTTCTATTCCATTTTCTCATTTATTAGCTTTATAATTATATTTCTTTGTGCGATTGCCCTAAAGATTTCATTATGTGTGCCTGACTTATTACCTTCTACCTTTAGTTGTTACTTTCCCCTTTTAATTAATAATAATGTAATAATTTTATGACAGTTTAAGTCTATTTACTTACTCCCACACTTGGGATATTGTTATATAATTTTATCTCAATATATGTAATAAAACTGACAAAACATCTTTTTGCTCCAAACAGAAAATATTCCTTTTTCTTTTCCTACATATTTATTCTTTTCAGTGTTCTGTGTTCCTTCCTCAAGTTCTGTGTTTTCATCTGGAAACATTTTTGTTCAGCTTGAAAAAAAGTTCTATAGTATTTCATGTAGTGTTTCTCCATCAAGGATGAGCTACGTTTCTTTCCTACCTCTCTCTTCCTTCCTTCCTTCCTTCCTTCCTTCCTTCCTTCCTTCCTTCCTTCCTTCCTTCCTTCCTTCCTTCCTTCCTTCCTTCTTTCATTCTTTCTTTCTGTCTTTCTTTATTTCCTTTTCTGCCTGAATATATCTTTGTTTTACTTTCATTTCTCAAGAACTCTTTCCTGGATATAGCATCCTACTTTGATAGTTTCTTTTTCTTTTAGTGCTTTAAAGATATCATTCCATCGTCTTTTGGCTTTCATAGTTTCGTTGAAGAAGTCAACCATCAGTCTTACTATTTCCTCCTTCAAGGTAATGTCCATTTTTTTCCCCAGCTACCTTTAGGCTTTATGAGAAAAGCCTTCAACTTTACCTTCAACTGTTTAACTCAGATGTGTGGTGTTGTGGTTTCTTTTTTATTTATCTTCCTTGAGGTTCACTGAGAGTCTGGATCAGGCATCCTCAAACTAGGGCCTCAAACTAGGGCCACATGCGGCCACTGAGGACATTTATCTGGCCTGCTGGGTGTTTTTGCCGCCACTGCCTGTCCTGCTCAGCAGCTGACTAGTCCCGGGCCCACAGTGCGCATGTGTGGAATGTGCCCCGCACTCTCCAACGGCCCTCCAACCATCTGAGGGACAGTGAACTGGCCCCCTATTTAAAAAGTTCGAGGACCCCTGGTCTGGATCAATGAGTTGATGTCTTTCATTAGTTTGGAAAATTCTTGGCTATTATCTCCTCAAATATTGCTTCTTCTCTTATCTCACTATCTATTCTTTCTTGAATCCATATATATTATATATATGTTATAATATAAACATATATATATATAATCTTTTGCCTGTGTCCCATATATCACTTATATTCTATTCTGTTCTTTCCATTTATTTTTCTCTTTGTGCTTTATATTGTTTTTCTATTGATCTGTTTTTTTGTTTACCAATCCTGTCTTCTGTTATATACAGTCTTCTTTCAAAGCCAACAAGTTCTTAATTTCCACTATTTATATTCAGTTGTAGAATGTCCACTTGGCATTCATGGATCCTGATTGTTGAAAAGCCTTCAAATTTACACATTTAACATATTTGTAACATATTGTTAACAATATGTTCAACATATTTATCGTATCTTTTATTTATCATATTTTTTCAGAATCATAGAGTCTCCAGATGACATTTTCCACAGTGAGGGTTGCCCTTTCCTCCTTTTAGGGATATGAAGTGAGGAGAGGATTGTTTCAGTCTAATCAGGGACTGAGTTGGGTGGAGGCTGGATTCTACTTTAGTAAGATGTGTTCCACTTTTGATTTGCCCTGAAAGCACCAAGCTGGACAGTGTGGGGAGCCCTGTCTTTTGGAGGTTTTGAACTGAACAACCATCCTAAGCAGGTTACAATTTGGCAAATGCCTCAAGGGGAAGATGGATCATATGTTTTGCAGGCTACTCCTTGTGATGAGATTTTGTTTCCTAAACACCCACAAGAATGAAGAATATTTCACTCCATCTTTCTGATCCTGCCCCCTTCTGGACATCCCAGAGATAAGCAAATGTCTCATGTGGAAATGTAGCCTTGTGTTTTGGGCTCTATCCATTGCATTAACCAAAAGCTTTGCTGGTTTCTCTTCCCGTACAGTGTCCCCCTGTTTGAGACAAGCTAATTATTAGCCCACATCCAGCTGGTGATTTTCAGCTTATCTGGGATGAGCTCTTTATCCTCTGGAATTTTTGTTTATCTAGTCCCTGTTGTTTCTGTTGTTCTCTACTGTCCTTAAAATGTGATTATTTCTCGTTTATCTGGTGGTGGTTGTTACCGAGAGAGTGTGGATCTTTGTAACATATGTTATTCTACCTGGAAGGCCAAGTATCCTGTTTGTCAATCTTTTTAGTTTTTGTTTATTTGTTGCTTCAATATCCATAAAGAAAAATAATTTATGAGTTTTTGTGTGCAGTTCTTGTTAGGTTTTGGTATTATGCTTATTTTACAAAGAGCATTTGAACATTTTTCTCTCAAAAAATGTTCCAGCACAGTTTAAACACCATCAGGATTAACACTCTTGAATGGGAAATAAACTTGGTCTGGAGATTTTATTGCCAGAAGGTGGCAGGGGGAAAATTTTGGGCAAATGTCTTTGTTCCTCTACGGATAGTTTGTCAGATTTTTTTCTCTTTTCTGGAGCCAGTTTTAACAAGTTATATTTTCTTCTGCAGCACTGTACAATATAAATATAATACAAGTTACATATATAGATGTATTAATAACTTATGACAAAGCCATCATAAAGCTGAAAATATAAGTTGAAATGTGTTTAATACACCTAAACTATCAAACATTATTGCTTAGCCTAGCCTACTTTAAATGTGTTCAGAACACTTACATTAGCTTACGATTGGGCAAAATCATCTAACACAAAGCCTATTTTATAATGAAGTTTTGACTATCTCATGTAATTTATCGAATACTGTACTAAAAGTGAAAAACAGAATGGCTGAATGGGAACTTAAAGTATGATTTCTACTGAATATGTATCGCTTTCACACCATTGTAAACTGAGCCATCCTAAGTCTGTATAGTATCTGAACCATCTGTATAATTTAAAATTTTTCTGGTAGCTGTATTTAAAAAGTAAAAACAAAAGCAGGCAAAATTATTTTTAATAATATTTTATTTAATCAACTGTATCTAATATATTATCATTTCAACATGTAATCAATTAAAATTATTAATGAAGTATTCCTTTTTGCTTGATAAGTCTTCAAAATCCAGTGTTCATTTTATGCATAAAACACATCTCAGTTTCAAGCAGTTACATTTTAAGTGCTCAGCTTCCACATTTGTCTAGTAGCTACTGTATTGAACAGATCAGTTCTAACATTGTCCTTTTTATCTAAGTATTTGATAATTTTTTATAACATTAGACAAAGTACTTGTATATGATTTAATTTCCATGATTTCTCTGGTTATTGGGATTTATTTAATCTCATTTTATATATTCGCTTCTTCTTTCTTCTTGATTAGCCAGAAGTTTATATTGTATTGTTATTTTGTTTTTCAAAGAAATAGCTTTGGAATTTATTAATTAGTTCTATAGTCTTCTATTTTATAATCATTCTATTCTAACTTTGTCATTATTGTTTTATTCATTCAGCCATTCTATCCTTCAGTTTATTTGGTTTTTTCTTATTTATGTTGCTTCGCTCATTTTTATTTTTTATGCTTATTAAAAGTGCATAAGGCTATATACATTTTCACTGAGCACTGCTTTAAGCTGTATTGCTATTGGTAACGATGGTAGTGTCTTCCTTATTACTGCCTCTGTTATTTTATATTAATGTTTGTATTTTTTCTTTGACCCAGCAGTTATTTAAAAGTGTTTTCAAAATTTTCCAGATAGTACAGGCTTTTTGTTTTCTAATTTTTGACATTAATTTCTATATTGTTATTAAAGAATGTTTTTGTTCTATTTTTGTTTTGGGGAAATTTTGAGGTTTATTTTGTGGTCACTTGAGAAGAAGATGTTTTCTGTTTTTCTTATTTATTATGTAACTTAGTTCTTTTTTAGGCTAGTTAATGTTTTCCCACTTGCCTCATAAAGCTTTGATTTATTTTTCTCTTTGTCTTTGGAAGTCTTTATTTTTCTGTGATGTATTTAGGTATAATTGCCCTTTTTAGGTTTTGGTATACTTCTTTAACTGAGGGTTCATATCTTACTTCAATATTGAAGAATTCTCAGTCATTATCTTTTTGAATATCATCCAATCCTTCCTTTCCTATATTGAAACTCCTCTTAGACATATGTTGGTTCTTCCCATTCAAATGTTCATGTTTCTTAATTTTTCTTTCTCATATTTTCCATCTCTTTATTTTTTTGAAGCATGTTGAGTGATTTCCTCTAATCTTCCTGTTTACTAATACTGTCCTCATTTATGGCAAATATGCCATTCAATACATCAATTGCATTGTCCTATAGAAAATTTATGCTTCCTTTCTCAAACTTCTATTTGCATCTTTTGACAATATCCCTGTTTTTTATAAATTCTATTCTTAAAGTTTATAGTTCTTCCTTCATATTTTTGAACATATTAAATATCTCTATTATATTATCCTATGCTTTTTGGTTCTTGGTATGCAATTTTGCCATTTATTACACCTGTGGATTTTCCCTCATGGTGATTCATTTGCTTGTGCAGTTTGTTATTTCTGCCTCTCTTTAGTGTGACTCATGTTTTTATGGTAAGTCCCTATTTCCTGGGTTTGTGGACTATCGCTATAGAATATATTTGTATTTTTCTCTACCATAATCCTTGTGGATTTCTTGAGTCCTGAACTCCTTTTTACATTGATTTGTGACTTTGAGGCCACTGTGCTAGGCAGGTAGTGTGAATTCCCTACCCTGACAATGCTGGCCTGGGTTCTGATTTCTAATGTTTTTCTATTTTTTTCCCTCCAAAATCCAAATGGATGGCAAACTTCCTTGTGACTTCTTAGACTGATAGTTAGAATTTTTTCAGTCAAGTCAGGAGCAGCGTTTTATGAATCCCAGTCCTGTGTGTTAGCTCACTCTTACTCTGAATGCACTAGATTCTGGCCCAGACTCTTTTTTCCTCCCAGTCTATTTCAAATCCTAGTTTTTCACACATCCCTCATTTTGGGGTCTCATCATCACTTTCACTTTTCTTGCCTTGGAGCCTATGAATAAAAACACTTTTTCCTGTTAAGTTTTATCCACAGTTTTAATCAGTTTGAAGTAGGATTGAGATGTTTACCAGCATAATGATCATAAGTAAGATTTGAAGAAAAAAATGATTAGTATTATTATTTTTACAATAAATCAATCTGTTATAGAGTAAAATTTCAAAACTTGCCTGAATTTTAAAGATACTCTGGACACCAAAGAAATTTTGCTGGAGACAGAGATTTGGGCCAGTTTCCTTCATCCCCTGAGGTTACATGTTTGTTCTGCTTTGTCTCCGGGGGTACTTCTGTGGAAATGTTTGAGAGGCCCTGCCCTGAGGTGACCTTGACTGCTAGGATGGAAATCACTCCATGGGCAAGTTCCCTGATGTGAAAATCACCCCCACACACAAGGCTGGAGAGCTCTTGCCTGGCTCAGCGGCCTGTGGCTGTTGTTTTGCCTAGGTCTGGCCTAAAATGACAGGAAGCAGACCTTTAAAAATTATTGTCACTGATGGCAAAAAGTTAAAACACTAGAAAATGCTATAAAATGGAAAGAAAAAAGAACCCCCTCCAGTCTCTCCCCTGTCCGCCTCCTATTCCCAGAAGTCCCTCCTGCTAGCAGCCTCTCATGGACTTTTCCAGAAATGCTATATGCGTAGATACAGACTTGTCCCCCCCCTTTTTAAAACAAATGGGATCATAGTATATGTGTTCTGCAGATTTTTATTTAACGGTGCATGTTGGTTATCCTTTCATATTGGCACGTGTAGTTCTCCCTTGTGTTTTCAGCAGCTGTAGTGAGTTTCCCATACATTAATGGGCCATCATTAATACATAACAGGGTCTGTTTCCCATACTTTTGTTATTTACATGAACAGTTTGGGGAGCGTATTTGTACAGATGTGTATTTAAGTGTGTGAGCAGATCTGCAGGATAAATGCTGGGCCATTGGTTTGTGCCTTTAAACTTGTGACCGGCAAGATTGAACTGCTCTCCCAAGCTGCTGCAGCCATTTGTACTCCCACCCACCCTGGAAGAGCCACCCAGTGAGCAGGACTTCAGGGAACCTCTGCATCTGTCCTTTGTGCCCGCCTGCCATCCCCAGAGCGTGCAAGGATGTTGCCATCTGACACCCTTCCCCTTGGGGCTGCACTAGGTGCCTGGAACTAAAATCTGGCGACTGATTTCAAGATCCGATGCTGCGTGCTTTTGAGGAATGTGGTTGCCTGAGAAGCTTTGGGATTCCAGATGGAGACCAGGCATGGGTCGGAGGCTAGGGGTGGGGGCATGGAGGACAGTGGATGCAAAATATCTGTTCACTGAACTCTTTATTTCTTCTTTCTTTCTTTCTTTCTTTCTTTCTTTCTTTCTTTCTTTCTTTCTTTCTTTCTTTCTTTTCTTTCTTTCTTTCTTTCTTGACAGAGTCTCACTCTGTTGCCTGGGCTAGAGTGCCATGGCATCAGCCTAGCTCACAGCAACCTCAAACTCCTGGGCTCAAGTGATCCTCCTGCCTCAGCCTCCTGAGTAGCTGGGACTACAGGCATGCAGCACCATGCCATGCTAGTTTTTTCTATATATTCTTAGTTGGCCAATTAATTTCTGTCTATTTTTAGTAGAGACAGGGTCTTGCTCTTGCTCAGGCTGGCTTCCAACTCATGACCTTGAGCCATCCACCCACCTCGGCCTCCCAGAGTGCCAGGATTACAGGCGTGAGCCACCACGTCTAGCCTGAATTCTTTATTTCTTAACTTAACATGTATTGTTTTTTGAGAAGTCATATAGTTTCACTGTTTGGAAAAGTAGAAAATAGGAAAACACAAAATAGTTAATAAAGCTACTAATGTCTGGGTGATTAAATAATGCTAGTTAAATAAAACTACTTTATGTGGGGGTGGGTAATTGACATACCAGTAGTTAATAAAAATAATTGCAGCACTGAGACAAACACTATAGTTTAGGATGTGGCTGTTTTTTCTTATTCTTCTGGGTGTGTATGTGTGTGCACACACTATATGCGGGGATGACAGTCAAAGTATTTAACAACTGGCTCGGCACTGACACTGCCCAAGCAGAGTGGATGGGAGTCTGGGAGGCTGGCTTCTGCTGCATGGGGTATTGATCTGTTAGCTTCTGGGCCATCGAAAGGTCTGGAAAGTCCTGCAAAGGGGCAGGATAAACGGTTGGGGCATTAGGAAAGCTAGAGGGTGGCTCGGGGAAGTAGCTATTTACCATTCAATATGAAATGTTTTAACTATTTTAACATCCTCTGTGGCCATACTGGTATCTACTGGTGAATATCAGCTCTAAGTATGCATTCCAGTTTGTGTATTTTAAAACATGATCAAAACCATATGTTGCACCAACTATCTCATCCTTGCAAGAGATATGCTTTAAGGATAAGGATACAGAAAGTTCGAAAGTAAAGATACAAAAAGACACATCATGCAAATAAGTTACCAAAATTTACACTAACCTTAATGATTTTTTAACTCTCTCTTTTAACATTGTTCTTGTAACCGTCTTCTGCATTGTTTTATGATGGCTGCATATTCCGTTACTGAAGAGGTGTATTGTCATTCATTTAGGCAATCAAACTGCCATTAGACATTTGGTCATTTCCAACATTTTAATGTCAAAAACAACACCACGTTGAATATTCCTGAGTGTACAGTACCACCTTGGGCACTCCTCCTTTGTTTTTCCTCAGGATGCATTCTGGGATGTGGAACCACACTGGTTTAAAGTTTATGTACATTTTTTAAAGTCTTTTTGCTCCATTTTGCTAAATTGACCTCTAGAAAGGTTGCATGGATTTATGATGCCATTAGCAGCGCTTAACAGTTCCCATGCCACTTTCCTTGCTGTGCTGTGGTATTTCTTCAGCATTTTATAATGAAACAAATAAACAAAACAGAAAAAGAAAAAAAGAAAACAAATGCATCTGGCTTTCTAACTTTACTGTTTTTGTTACTCGTGAGTGGTAAGTAGCATTTTTATGTTTTTATATGCTTTAAGTTTTATACACTTTATGTATGTGTTCATCTTTTTAAGAGAGCTCTGTAAGAGTTCAAGGTAAAATAAAGATATCAAACCTTTGTCATGTGTGTTGCAAATATTTTTCTCAGTTTTTCTGGCAATATTTTGGTAATTTTTTTTGAAAAAGAGATTTGACATACAGTCAAACTTTATCTTTTTACTTCCCACCTGTAAGCCAGCTGCAGGTTAGCAGTTGCTTTTTACTTAAGGAGAGATGCCCTCAAGTCCTAAAGGGGCTGAAAAACACTGGTAGAGTCTTTGCCAAAGGCCCTGTCAGTGGAGTCCAGACATGTAATGGACAACTGTAATTCCATACTCTGAAGGTGCTAGGAGCTCTGGGCAAAGCCTGCTTCCCTGCTGCCTGGATTGCTTCTAAAACTTCTTGCTATAGGATCCCCACCCTCAAATGTGGCCAGTTGCCTAGAGATTTGGGGCAGAGGTTCTATGGAAACTCCCTGGGGAAGGGAGCATATTGTTTTCGAGTTCCAAGGAGGCCACTTTGCTATGGAGCCTCCTTCTGTGTTGTTGGTGACTTCAGGGCAAGCAGGACTTTCCTTTCATAGTCTATAAAATGTCTCTCTAGACAGACGTGGCACTTTGGGTACTGGGACCTCAGATTTTGTTCTCATTCAAAGCCCATCCATCTGTAGTCAGCAGTACTTGAGTGGCACAGAATGCAAAGCCAGCTGTTTTCTTGGTGGAGATCATTATTAAAATGCTTAGAATTCCCGCGGTAGTCTTGAGATCATGCAGAGAATGAAGCCCACACCAAAAGCAGGGACAGAAAGAACCAGGTCCTTGTTGACATCCTTGAACCATTTATTCAACTGTTCCCCAAACCCCCCTGCAGGGAATTTGGATTATATAAGATAACACATTCCCTT
Organism: Mirza zaza; assembly: GCA_008750895.1. Lineage (NCBI taxonomy): Eukaryota > Metazoa > Chordata > Mammalia > Primates > Cheirogaleidae > Mirza > Mirza zaza. Next base: position 85,719 of record VSMD01077389.1, on the reverse strand, counting down.
ATTGATTATGCTGGCTCAAGTTGGGGTTTCTGCTGTTAGTGGCCAAAGCCTCCCAGTGGGTAGAGTAGTAATATTGCCAGAGCCCTATACAGCTTCTTAGTACACCCAGGAGCAGTGTCTCAAAGCACACAGCACCATTGCTCTTTTGCAAATCTTGGCTGAGTTGAAATTTCCTTTTCACTCTCCTCTGCTCAGGTTTCCCTTTCAATCCTCTTGGCTCCTACTTTTTCAAGAAAGACCAGAAACCCCTCCCACCCTGCACACGTTTCCCCTTCAGCCTCCTGTCTGTGGGGAAGGTCACCTACCTCACTACTATAGTGGGGACGGCTCGTTAGTGGGGGCTCACTGCTGGAGAGGCAGCCCACGACTCGGGAGGCAGAGAGGACTTCCAGCCTGAGAAGATTTGGATAAGACAGTCCTAGGGATGTGTTTGGCAACATCTCCCTGCCTTCAAGCTTTAAGCAGCCTGAGATGGTGCTTTGGGGAGATACTGAGAAGCTCAGAGATAATGGGCTTTGGGGTTGGTTGAATATCTGTGTAACTCAGTGGTGATGTCTCTTTCTTTCTCTCTGCTCTGTCATCCTTGGTATTGGCCCCTCTGGCTGGTTTCAAGATGGCGGCATCAACTTGGGAAACAACATTTTGAAGAGTGACGGAGACTCTTCCTGTGACTTTCTCTCCTGAGAGAAGACATTCCCCTTCCTCACTGTACCCCCACTGTGGGTTCTAGTCTTGTCTTTTCAGCCATGATTGTACCTCAGGCTCATCCTGAGGAAATCCCTGGTCACTGGGAAGGGGGGAGTCTGGGGTCCCTCCAGGCCCCTCTGGGAGGCCCTGTCCTGGGCACACAGCCGGGGGAGTGGAGTGGACATCTGTACAGAATGGGGGCTCTTTTAAGAAGGAAGTTGGGGGTAATAGGTACCATGGCAATCAAGGCGCCATCTATACATGCCATGTATGGAGTTTCAGCATGTCTAGGACCTGGATATAATATTTCTAACCCTGCCTCCACCCCAGAATTGAAGTTGTATTTTTGTCTTGTTTTATAGAGAAATAGACTGTGCTCAAAGGTTAAGCTCTGTTGATCGTGTTAAACCAACATTTTCCTGAAGTGCTATGGGAATGGGGTTTGCAAGTGGGCAGCTCGGGGGTGTATTTTCCCAGGTGGGGGAGGGGTTCAGCCTAGTGCAGTGTGAGCCCTCACCTTGCTTTGAGGCTGGCAGCCCCTTAGACACAGGCTTTCCCCGGATGCTCTTTGCCTTGCACATAGAGAAGGCACCATTAGTAAGGCCAGGCCTGTTCCTAACAACACGAGGGCTGGCCAGGCACCAGACTGAGTTACACCAGAGGACAAGGTCAGGCATAAACCTTTATAGATTCACATGTCTTCCCACCCCCACCCCAGCCCACTCGGGGCCACCCAACGAATGATCCCCCAGAGCCCTGGCATGCAATTAAAAGGGAAGAAATGCTTAATCGAATCATGCCACTTGAAGTGAGCTGGGCTGGAATGAAAAAAATTGTGCAGCGCTGCCCGCAATGGAAATTTACCAGGCCAAAGTGGACACCAAATACTCCCAGGTTGTTTTGAAATAGATACCGTCGTGTTCTGTAAAGTTCTGAGATCCGTTTCCAAATATTTGAAAACCTTTCCATTAACTAGGATTGCTTTAGGAGATACACACACACACACACACACACACACACACACACACACTCCTCCGCCCCAAAGGATTACACTACATACATGGGAGAGACAGGAACCTCCACACACCCTAAATATCTCTTCCAACTGGTGCAGACCCACGGGTCTCCTCTATTGTCCACTGAGACAGCTCTCATTTTTGAAAAGTTTATTTATGTTTTCCCCCCTCAAAAATGTCATGACTAACTTTCCATTCATTATCAAAATATTCGTTTGCCACTAATTTCCCTTCTTGGTTAAAATAAACAAAGCAGAGTGAATGCTGTTGGCATTGCATCTAGGATGCACTCTGCTGTAAACAAGAGAAAATTTTCTTAACGGATCTTGAAGAGTCCTCCCGTGAGGATTTCCTGTGCAGTTCTTCTCTGTTAACTCCATTTGGCATGGAGGGCAGAGATCCTGCAGCGTGGGGCCACAGGGAGGCCACCTCGAGCATGCCGTTAGCACGGCTCATCTTTCGAGGCCAGGCCCCTGCAGGGTACTGCCCACATGTGGGGACACTGGTGCTGGCTGCTGGGTGACCTCGGGTGACCGTGTGACCTCTCTGAGCCTCAGTTTCTTTAGCCATAAAATGAAGCCATTGGCTCTTATGATCTCTAAGCCCCCTCCTGCCCTGCAACTCTAGGATTCAAATCCAGGAATGTCTATACGGGGGGGAAAAAAATGGGAAAGATTCTTGAAAAGCGAATCTTAGATTTTAGGATTTGGGAGTATGCGGTAAAGGACTTCATGTATGAGTGAGACATTTCGTTTGCAAAAGGCAGAACATAAGAGAAGTAGCTCAGAAAACCAGAGCCCTGGGGATTCCAATAGCACAGATGAGAGCTTGCAACCCCCGAAATATGCCCTGTCGGTGGGGAGCAGACGGCCCTGTCCACTGCCCTGGGCCGGGGGTCCTTCCTAGCCCTATTTCTTCTTCTGGTCTGTGGCCCAATCCTTGTGACCATCTGGGGGACTCTGAGATGGGGCAGGCCAGCAGTGCTGGTCTCAGAGGCCCCCAGGCCTCCTGGAGAAAAGGGAGGGGGTTTGGGGAGGAGGTGGGGATGACCATCCAGAGCAAGAGAGGAGCACAGGCCCCTGTCTCTGAGGCACTCACCTCAAAGTGACAAGTCTCTGAATCCTTGATGTGGCCGTTGATGGACGGGCACAGCCCAGCCATGTCTCAGGGGACCTCGGGGCTGGTGTCCTGGGGACCTGTTCTCCATGGAAGGGATGTGAGGCCCAAGAGGGAACGCTATGGGCTAAGGTGTGACCTTTCAAGATTGGCCACAAAAGACAGCATCATCTCTGCTGGGGACAGCCCCCTGTCTGCAGCACCCTTGGGAGGTGGCAGTGGCCCTGTGTGTGCCAGATTTTCTGGAGACCCCTGATAGAACGTAAGGCTGCAGGGCATTGGGAGGGAAGCCATGGCATGAGCCCGACTGCACCTCACCGGGTCCTTGGGCACTTGGGGGCGGGGAGGGGCGTGAGACGGGGGAGGCGTGGGCTCCACATTGGTCCGGGTGGAGGCTGGCCTCAGACGGCACTGGTAGCTCTGTGGTTGCCCCCTTAATCACAGTGGCTTAGGGACAGAAAGAGGACGCTGACGGTGCTGTAACAGCTACTCCTCAGTCTCGGCTCCCGGGTCAGGTTGGGAGATGGATGCGTGGCTGCCGCGCCAGTTTCGAGAGAAACGAGGAAAAATGAGTGTGACATTTCCTCCACGATCCAAATTCATTTCATTTAAAAGGCTATGCTCCATTTTGAGAGTATGTCTTCCCCGATTTTGGCATTAAAAATGTCCTTTCTTTTATGAAATGATGGCTACGAGTGGTAGGTTTTTCTGAAAAAACCATTTTTACTTGACAAAATAACAAGTTGGCAAGCCTTATTATCTCTGCAGCCAATTCTGCCAGTTTTCTCTCAGTGACGGTCTCTCTCTTCTTTCATACCGAGAGGGGTTTAAAGGGGCATGCAAGCACCCAGAATGACGCCTACCGTCCCCAGGCCCCAGTGTCCCTTGGAGCTCAGCGTGGCCGTTTGTGCAAGTTCTGGTGGTGGGACGTTTGCAGAAGTGACACCGGCAACTTCTGCGCTTTGTCCTCAAAGGGAGGGGCCTGTCTGCTTCCTGCCAACTTTCCTTCTTCCCAAAGGCTGGAATAGGGATGTGGTGGGAGTCACCCCGGACTGTGCCGATGAACGTGACGTTGGGGGCTGCAGAGCAACAAGACGGAAGGAGCCTGGGTCCACCGGGCCAGCCCGGGATGCTCCTGTCACGTGACAGAGAAATACCCATTGGCATTTCACATCTTTGGAGATAAACTGAGTCTGCATTTACATGATGTTTACAAGAAGGGGAAAAGACGACATTATCCAGGAATAGAGGGTGGAAGGAGAAAAGCAGAGGGTTTAGATGGAGCCTTAGAAATTCCAACGTGTGATAGTTACTCGGAGGAGGAAGAACCCATCATAAGGAGACTAGGGAAGGGAAGCTGGAGAAATGGAAGGAAACTGGTGTGAGGGAACCGTGGAGAGAGAGTACGTGAGGACAGAGGAAATGGCCCACAGTTCCACAATGCTCACGGGTCCGGTGAGATCAGGCCTGGAATGTGGGCCTTCTGTTAAAAATGGAGATGATTGGTGACCTTATCAAGATTTGTTTCCCTTAAGTGTTGGAGGGGAGGCCAGTGGGAACGGGTGAGGGGCAAGGGGGAGGTGAGAAGTGCAGCATGAAGGGAAGAGTAAGAGAGGGGACAGCAGCTGGAGTAGAGAGACTTCTGCTCTACTCTCTCCCTCCCCTTCCCCTCCCCTTCCCTCACCTCCCTTTCCTTCTCTCTTCTCCATTTTCCTTTTCTTCCTTTTCCAAAGATCACAGGCTGGGGCATTTAAATACTGGTGGCAAGAGAGGGAAGGGGCAGGCTGGAGAGCGGACAATTGACCGCACTGGGCTCCCGAGAAGGCGAGAGGCAAGAGGAGAGAGGGCGTGTGTGGAGGAACAGGCCCTCCTCGCCAGGAGGACAGAGAGTTGGCTGCAAACTCGGGACATCTGTTTATAGATTAGGCAGGGGGCACTTGGTCCTCTTTTCTCACTGCAGGAGAAGGCAAGCCCACCCCTGAGCGTGAAGGAAGGAAGGAGTGGTTGCAGATGTGATGAGATTGGAGGAGGTTTAGAGTATGATTTGTGCAAAGTAGGTACCTGCACTGACTGGAGGAGCCCTGAGTGGCCCCCATCACGGCGCGTTGGTGAGACCATGCAGAGAAATGGTCTGGAAATCACACTACGGAGCCAGGAAGATAGGAGCCCAACTTCTGGCCCCGGGGTCAAGAGTATGATCATAAACAGTTTCCATTTGAGAGGCCTGCAACAGACACAGTGTCTCTGGGCCAGCCTGGGGCAGCCTAGTCGCCTCAGTGTCTCCTTTTAAAATGCAGATTTCAGGTTCTTGCAGGCTAATGCAATCTAAAGGTTTAGGGAAAGTCCTGGGCACAGGGCTGGCTCCATGGGCCTTGCACCTGCACCCTGGGCTTGGTTTGATGCTCTGCTGGTGCCATCTTGAAATGCTTAATACTCATTGAATAAGGAGCCCTGCAAATTCATCTTGCACTTGGCCACAGAAATTGTGTAGCCAGGCCTGTCTTGGCAACAGTATTTCTTTTCTTTCTTTCTTTCTTTCTTTTTTTTTTTTTTTAAAAAAAAAAAACTGCCTCAGGGGATTCTGATGTGTAGCCCACTGAGAATCAAAGTCAAGCCAAGAGTTGGAGAGAGCACTCAATGAAATAGCTGAGGTGCAGGGAGTTTGCCAGTCGTGGAGCAAGAGTTTCCAGAGCAGCTTGGGAGGCAGCGGGAGGGAGGACTGGCAGATTGAGTCGGGGAACGATGGAAGAAGGGTATGATGAGGAAGGATGGGCAGGCACAGAATTTGCACTCTAGGATTCCACTTGGTTCCTTGGAGAAGGATCAGTGCTTGGGCATAACAGAATTCTGCCATGGCCTGAAAGGGAACATAGTGATGGGGTGTGGAGCTGCTGATCCTTCACTTTGAGGTCCTTTGGGTATGCCTGGGTGCACAGGTGGGCTGCTGGGACAATGGGTGTGAGACCAGGACCTACAGAAGGATGGGGACAAATGTGAACAACCTGGGCACATGGCTACAGGCTGGTGTGCTGGGTGTTGGGGTTGGGGTGGTCCCAGTACCCGCCCAATACTGGTGGGTGTTAGAACCCTGGGAGGGTCTCCAGGGCTCCTCCCAGCTGAGAGGCTGGTGATGCTTTGGCTGGAGACTAGCACTGGGAGCCACCATCACATAGAGGGAACGCGGAGCAATGTCAGTCTCAAGTTTGGAGCACTTGGAATGCTCGGGGAACATTGCCAGGGGCCATGGCATGTCCATGAGAATCCTGTTCTGCCCTGGGAGTCCAAGAGGAAGTGAGCAGTGCAAAGTAAACCCAGACAGGGCTCTGGGAAGAGGAGGCTCCCCAGAGAAACGAGCCACAAACACAGGCGCCACAGGGTCACCCGTTCAAGAAATGCTGGTTGTTTTTCTAAACTACAAGAGATAAGAGGTGGTGAAATCTTCCTTCCAGTTAAGCCCTTTAGTATAAATATTTCTTTCAAAATCAACCCAGACAGGGCTGGGCCTGGAGGAGAGGCCAGGTGCGCAGCCTTGCAGATCGAGCTCCGCGGGCTGCTGTGCCCGGGTCCTGCCATGAAGGGGGGAGGCCGGACCGGGCGCCTCTGAGGCTCTGGAGGCTCCTCCAGGAAGGACACCTCCCTAAGAGCAAAGGAAAACCTGCCCGAGGGAAGCTTCATCTCTTGAGTCTGTGGCAATGGCCGGGGGAACAACGGAGACCACTGTCACTCCCCCAGATGCAAACACGGCTGGGCAGCAGCAAAGGCTGGGGGAGCTCGTCTGCCTCAGGACACCCAGCCAAATCAAAGCTCTTCCTATTCTAGAAGCAGCTGGGGCATAAGGGACAGATTTGCATCCAGCTTGGCCTCGAAAGAGGCTAGCCTCCTCCTGCTCTCTGGCCTCCAGCCTCTCCTGGGCCAGGTCCATCTGTTTCAAGGCCATCTGTGGGTCCACTCCAACGTCAAGCTGGAGGTGGCCCTGAGTGTCCCCGGCTGATGGTCGCTCTGTCCGGAGACAGTGCAGGGTCCACACCTCACCCACAGCAGGAGCAGGCGGCCTCCCAGGGAAGCCCAGAGCAGTGGGCGCCATCTTCAGGCTACTTTGGATGTTCCACTCTCCACAGAATTGTACTACAATTTTAGGTTCTCAATACACAAATAGCCACCAAGCACAGGACAAGACGCTCAACAACACTAATCCTTAGAGAAATGCAAATCAAACCCACAATGAGATCCCACCTCACACCCATTAGGATGATTTCTAGAAAACAAACAAACAAATAAGAAATGAACAAGTGTGGACAAGGACATGGAGGAACCCTCGTGCACTGCCGGTGGGGCTGTAAAATTGTGCGGCTGCTGTGGGAAACAGTGTGGAGGTTCCTCAAACAATGACAAATGGAATTACCATAGCATTCAGCCATTCCACTTGTGGGTATCTACCCAAGAGAATTGAAAACAGGATCTCAAAGGGATATGTGTACCCCTATGTTGTTAGCAGGAGTATTCACGATAGCCAAAAATAGATGCAACACGAGTGTTCATCGGATGAATGGCTAAGAAGAATATGGCATGTATGTGCAATGGGACGTTATTCATCCTTAAAAAGGAAGGAAATTCTCAAGTGTGCTACAGCATGGATGAACTTTGAAGACATTATGCCAAGCGAAATAAGCCAGGCACAAGAAGACAAATACTGTATGATTCCACCTTGTTGCTTAATGGGTATAGAGCTTTGGTTTTGCAAGATAAGAAGAGTTCTGGATATAGATGGTGGTGAAGGTTGCACATCATTGTGAATGTACAGTTGTGCGTTGCTTAACAATGGGGACACGTTCCGAGAAATGCACTGTTAGTTGACTTCATTACTGTGTGAACATCATAGAGTGGACTTACACAAACCTGGATGGCATACCCCACTACACACCTAGGCTATACGGCATAGAGTATTATTCCTAGGCTACAAACCTACACAGCATGTTACTGTGCTGAATACTGTAGGCAATTGTAACACGATGGTCAGTATTTGTGTATCTAAACATATCTAAACATAGAGAAGGTACAGAAGAAATACACTATTATAATCTTACAGAACCACCATTGTATATATGATACATCATTGACTGAAATGTCACTCTGTGGTACATGGTTGTAATTAATTCCACTGAGCTACACAATTAAAAATGGTTAAGATAGTATGTTTTATTTATGTGTATTTTAACACAATAAAAAATTGAAAAAATTGGCCAGGAGCGGTGGCTCACTTCTGTAATCCTAGCACTCTGGGAGGCCGAGGCGGGCAGATTGCTGGAGGTCAGGAGTTCGAAACCAGCCTGAACAAGAGCGAGACCCCATCTCTACTAAACATGGAAAGAAATTAGCCGGTCAACTAAAAGTATACAGAAAACATTAGCCAGACGTGGTGGCACATGCCTGTAGTCCCAGCTACTCGGGAGGTTGAGGCAAGAGGATTGCTTGAGCCCAGGAGTTTGAGGTTGCTGTGAGCTAGGCTGACACCATGGCACTCTAAGCCAGGGCAAAAGAGTGAGACACGGTCTCAAAAAAAAAAAAAAAAAAAAGAAAAAATTGTTTAGGTTCCCTTGGACCAGCAGAGCCTGACTGCTTTGAAGAAGTCTGACTCCCTGTATTAGCAGGATGTCATGGTCGGCCAGGATAACACAGTTGGGAAAGTCTGTCTTGCTGCTTGGCTGGGTGGGTGACTGGCAGTGTGATACAGATTTCCTGAAATCGCCATAGGAAAGCACGGGTTCTGCCTCCCTTTACCAAGGAAACCCATACAGAGCACCCCGGAGATAGTTGTGCCCACTCTTGACCTTGGGTTCGCGTTGTCACGTACCAAAATGCACCATGTCAAAAGAACTTGGGGGTTGTGCTTCTCATCTAGCTAATTCATCCCTGTGCTCAAGAACGAGAGTGTGCGTGGATGCTCACACCTTCTGAGCACGTCTCACGCATTTCCCCACTGCCTGCAAGCCCTGGGGATTTCTCCACCCGCCCTGAAGCCCCTAACTCCTGTCTTCCTTCCTGACTGCTCTCCTTTGGAACTCCTCAAGCCTCTTTCTCACCCACTTCTGCTTTCGGGTCAGAGGAGGGTGGGGGCTTCAGTTAGGAGAAGGAAGAGCTAGAAAGGCGTGCACCCTTCCCTGTCCCACCATGCTTAAACTCTTGTACTTCAAGGTGAATCTCCTGCTGAAATTTGCAGGGTTTATGAGGCTGTACTTGCTCAAAGAATGTCCATCTCCCCATCAACCTTCAAACATGTTAAAAAGTCACCTTCACTTGCTCATTTCCCATATCTGAGTTTTTCCTTCTTCCCTGACACAGGTAGGGGTAGCCATCCTTCCAAGTTCTCTTCCTGGTGGAAACCTTCATGGCCTTGCAAAGTGGAAGCCGGCTCCTTCCTCCTCCCCTGAGTGCACGGGTCAGTACCCTGGCAGGGCGCACCTGTTCCCGTGGGGAATCCTCTCCAGCTCTGGGCCACTGCATGTCACCTGACACAGTGGGCAGCTCTCCTAGTGCCCTTTGCAGGCACCTGTGTTGGTCCCTCTGAAGTACTGCCTCTGACGTCTTCATCCCTGGGGGTACTTCCTTGTCTAGATGTCCCTGACATCTCAACAGCATCTGTCTCTGGCTGAGGACCAGATATACGGGCTGCAGCACCTCCTGTTTGGGGGTGGCTGGTGTTACTTATCTATCTGCAGTCTCTCCCCCCTTAATCAGTGGTCTCCAAACCTTCCTGATTGTGCACCCCACTGGGTAAAAGTTTGGGGGGCATATATCATCCATGTGTTTACTTATGAACTGCACATTATGTACATGATAAAACATACATAAAATTGAGGCTAAAAGGAGGAACAAGATGAAACAGACAATGTTTTGAGCGTCATTAATTGAGACAGCTTTGCATTACCATTTGTTAACACCCGAAGGCATCCTAAGAATCTGGATTTAAGGTTCATCGTCAACAATAAGTGCTATAAACATGCATTTGAAGGCGTCTTCTTGTGAATTTTGGTCACTTTTTTGCTGGCTTCTTGCCAGATATGATCAGTTACCCCCCGGCATTTTTTCTGGAGAGGCTTGTCCCTCGCTTGTCCTGGCGCGAGGAGACAAATCAGCTCAGCCTTTTCTTGTTGTTTCCTGTGCTGGGAGGCTCAGTATAATCTCCAGTTAGGTTTTAAAATATTAATCAAAGATCTACCCATTCGTTGTGAGTATTGATTAAATTACTCTGAGATGGCCTGATCTATAAATTCACTTACCTGGTGCCAGTAGATTGCTCCTGGTCGCTCTGCCACCCTGAGCCTGGGCCTCCTCTGCTCCCTACGAGGCTTCCCGTCCTGCCTGCGAGGGACTAAGTGAGGGGACCCTTATTAGCTCACTGGGGCTGCCCGAATATAGTGCCACAAACTGGGCGGCTCAAACAACAGAAATGTATTATCTCACCGTTCTGGAGGCTGCAAGTCTGAGATCATGGGTGTCGGCAGCGTGGTTCCTCCCCAGGGCTGTGCGGGGGACAGTTCTAGGCCCCTCTCTTGCTCCTGGGGGTTTGCCGGCAATCTTTGGTGTTCCTTGGCTTACAGATGCTTCGCTCTGATCTCTGCCTTCAAGTTCACATGGCATAATCCATGTGTGTGTGTGTGTGTGCGTGTGAGCGTCTGTGTCCAAATTTCCTTTTTATAAGACATCAGTTATACTGTATTAGCTCCACCCTAATGACTTCATTTGAACTTGATTACCCCTGTAAAGACCCTGTCTCCAAATAAGGTCGCATTCTGAGAGACTAGTGATTAGGACTTCAACATATTTTTTTTTTTTTGAGGAGGGCACCGTTCAACCCATCAGAATCAGTAAAGCTCATTTTTTCCCCCTTACTTTTTAGATAAAAATAAACAGAATGGCTTCCTTGGACATCCCAGTGGGTAATGCTGTAGCTGGTGGGCTGAACGAACTTCCCTTTGGGGACCACTGCCTCATAGGTCTGTCCTTCCTCTTCCACCATGACCTGGTTCTCACTGGGGGAGCAAGGATCGTGTGGGGTGTGGCGTAGACCCAACTTTCAGGGGCTCCCCTGAGTTCTTCGGAAGATGGGTTTAATGATCAAATTCAGGTAGTATCGTGGCCGAGTGGGCCCTGGCTAGCCTCTCGCCCCTTGGTCCAAACCTCAGAAATGACCGGAAAGACACATTGTTTTAAGTGAAGACATGACAATGTTCAAAGCAAGAAGGGGGAAACAGTTTGGTGGCTCTTCAAAAAGTTAAGCAGAGAATTACCAGGTGCCCCAGCTATTGCACTCCTAGGTATCTACCCCAAATAATTGAAGTGTATTCAAACAAAAACTCATACATGAATATTCATAACAGCACTATTCACGAAAGCCGAAAGGTGAAACAACCTAAATGCCCATCAATGGATGGGTAAACAAAATATTTACGAAATCCACACCTTGGAGCATTAGCCACAAAAATGAATAAAATACTGACCTGCTCCAGCATGGGTGAGACGTGACATCATTACGCTAAGTGGAGAAGCCAGACACAAAAGGTCACATGTTGTGTGATTCCATTAAATGAAATGCGCAGAATAGGTCAGTCCAGAGACAGAGAGCTGATTGGTGGTTGCCGGGGGGTGGGGGGAGGGGGGAATAAGGATCGATTGTTTCATGGAACAGGCTTTGCTTTGGGGGTGATGGGATGTTTTGGAACTAGATAGAGGTGGTGGTTGCACAAGGTTGTGAATGTACTAAATGCCACTGAATGGTACAGTTTGAAATGCTAATTTTATGTTGTATGAATTTTACTGCAATTAAAAAAATAAAGCAAGGAGGAGAAGTCTCGGGAATCAGAGTCCGTGAGGACTTTGTAGCCACAGATTGGGGGACACGGCACCACGGACGCCTGCTGCGACGGGGTCTTGGGTTCCAAGTTAGCACCACCCAGTGTGACGAAGGCCCCCAATCAGCCCGAGCAGCTTCCACCAAACTGGCCATGCGAAAATCCTGTCAACAACATGGGTTTCTTCTTTCTTTCTTTCTTTCTTTCTTTCTTTCTTTCTTTCTTTCTTTCTTTCTTTCTTTCTTTCTTTCTTTCTTTCTTTCTTTCTTTCTTTCTTTCCTCTCTCTCTCTCTTTCTCTTCTCTCTTTCTCTTTCTTTCTTTCTTTCTTTTATTTTTTTTTAATCAAATGGCCTGACATCTGCTGTCCAGAGCTCTAGGGCAATGTCAGCATATTAATAACCACAATTTACAAGACCCCTTCCTGTCTTCTTTGTCTCACTCCCAAACCTTCAAATCCTGTATTTTAAGTTCCTCCTGTTTTCTTTGGAATGCAGTGAATTGACTTGGAATGACTGTAATCTCCAGTAGAGAATAACATGCTTACTGGGTAAATAGCTCTTTCTCAGAAGAGCTGCAAAAAGCAGATTATGTGCGAATTCAGGGAATGCTCTTTGGTGCCAAGCTCTGTTGAATTGGAAAGGTCCTGTCAAGTTTCAGAGGCACAGCTTGACATTTATATGGTTATTTATGTCACTTATTAACTGCGGTGTATTTGTGGCAATCTAATTATGACTGCCCTCCTGGCTTGTCTTGAGAGCTTGTTCGGAGGTTCTAGCAGGGGAGCGCAGCTACTCGTATACCCTTGACCGAACCCGAAGACCGGTCCTCTTCAACCAAGCGCGCAGCTTCGGGAGGGACGCACATGGAGCGGTGAGGGAGGAAGGGGACACCTGTCTAGCCAGCCAGATCAGCCGAATCAACCCTGGCGATCAATGGGGTGACAGATGTCGCAGACAGATCGCCCTCACATCCTCTGGCTTGTCTTGTGAACAGCAAGAAGAGATTGCTTTGCAACAGGAGCTCGCCCTGGGATGTTCTTGAACACATCTGGGGAAGGATAGAGGTTGAAAGGGCTGATGGCTTTGTCATGTGTCCTTTTTGCTCTGTGACGTTCCTGAAGATTTCGTCCCAAGAACACTGGGTGCCGGGCATTCTGCTGCTCTGGGTCTAGGAAGAGGCAGGAAGATCTCCTCTTAGAAGCCTGTAAAGCCTTCAGGAGCTTGTAAGCCCATTTTTTTTTTTTTTTTTTTTTTTTTTTTTTTTTAGACAGAGTCTCCCTCTGTTGACCTGCTAGAGTGCCATGGCGTCAGCCTAGCTCACAGCAACCTCAAATTCCTCGGCTTAAGCAATCCTTCTGCCTCAGCCTGCCAAGAAGCTAGGACTACAGGCATGTGCCACCATGCCCGGCTAATTTTTATATATATATATTTTTTAGTTGTCCAGCTAATTTCTTTCTATTTTTTTTTTAGTAGAGACAGGGTCTCACTCTTGCTTAGGCTTGTCTTGAACTCCTGACCTCGAGCGATCCTCCCGCCTCAACCTCCCAGAGTGCTAGAATTACAGGCGTGAGCCACCTGGCCCGGCCAAGCCCATGGTCTTGAATAGCCTTTGATTCTAGGATATTCTGAGACTCATAGATGGACACTTTGGATATCTTTAAGGTAGTTTGGAGAGCCAACCTGAGTAGGGAATTGTGAAGAACCAATATCCTACTTTTGGAGGAATTTGGTGTAATTTTTGAGATTCTGACATAAACAAAAGCCACTGAGCTATGATTCTTACTTTTGCCCCTGCATTACAAAGGGAATGCTCTGTTTGGAGGAGCCCACCCTCTCTAAGGTGGACCTGGAATGAAAATGAGCTCATGTTCCAAGGCTTTTGGTTATAATATTTGACCTCCCTCCACCTGTCCGCCCTGTGGAGCTTTAGGGTGTGTGGGTAGCGAATGGCAGGCCTGGTAGGATGAGAAAGAAGCCAGAGAAGAGCAGAGCTTTGGTTTCAGCTCAGAACCAAATCTCCTGGGCTCCTCCAAATCTCCCAACGCTTTCCAAGAGAGCCAGAAAGAATAAGGAAAGCCTGTCTGAAAAGAAATACCGCAGTGAGCTGCAAGACGCTCCATAAAAGACGCACCCCTGTCCTTGCTGGTGGTTGGGAGTGGCTCGTCTCACACCCATCTGCTTACACCCTGGTGACACTCTCCCACCCATGGCCCTCCGTGGCCTTCAAAATAGCTCAGTGCTTTGGGGCAAGGAGATCTACTCACATTTTGCCACCTTCTTGGAAAGTGACCTATCCTGCTAGTTTCCACTTTTATAAAATCTAATTAACGGCTGATTGAAACTTTCCACTCCCCAAACCACCCTCAGCTCTTGCTTTGCTTAAGGTAGAATGCCGTTTGCCACCGACCTGTAGCTTTGCACCTGGGTGAGAGTCTGAGCCCAGGCTGCCTGTGTACCCAGAGTTTCCTAGACTTCAGACGTGCACGGCCATGGGCATGTGCCGGACACAGGAATTTCTGAAAAGGACAAAAGGTGCAACAAAAGTCAAGCGAATGCCCACACAAATAAGTCAAGCTGATTTTTGACAAAGGTGCAAAAGTAATTCAGAGGAGGGAAAATGGCCTTTTCAAGAGATGGTCCCGGAGCAATTGAAATTCACCAGCGAAAAAGTGAACCTCAACCTAAAACCTCATGCATTGTACAAAAATTAACTCAAAATGGATCATGGACTTAAATTTAAAATGTAAAAATAAAAATATAAAACTTTTAGGAAAAAAATAGAAGAAAATCATGGGGACCCAGGGTTTGATAACAAGTTCCTAGACTTGATACCAAAACCATGCTCCATAAAAGAAAAAGCTGGTAAATTTTACCTCCTTAAAATTAAAAGTTTTGCTCTGAGAAAGACCCTGGGAAGAGAATGAGAAGACATGTTACAGCCTGGGAGAAAATATTTGCAAACCACATATTCAAAAAAGGATTTGTATCTACCATATATAATGAACTTTTAACACTCGGTAGTAAAAAAAAAAAATCCCAAACAATCCAATTAGAAAATTGGGCAAAGACATGAACAGACTTTTCACTGAAGAGAATGGGCAGAAGACAAACAAACACATGCAAAGATGTTCAGCATCATTAGCCAGGAGGGAAATGCAAACTCAAACTACGATGCGATGTCACTCTACACCTATCAGAATGGCTAAAATAAAAACTAGTGATAGCAGCAGATTCAGGCAGTGACACAGGGAAACTGAATCACTCTCACGTTGCTGGCTGGCAGCCTGTCTGGAATACAGCTTGGCAATGTAAGGACAAAACTAAACATGTGCTTAACATATGACCCAGCATTTATACTCCTGAACATTTATCCCAGAAAAATGAAAACATGTTCACACGCGCGCGCACACACACACGCACCCCTCTACAAAAATATTCCTAGAAGCTCTATTTGTAATAGCCCAAACCTGGAAATGACCGAAATGGCCTCTGGTGGGTGAATGGTTAAACACACGTGGTCCGTCCACATCAACGCAATGTCCTGGTTGTGATATTGTGCTATAGCTGTGCAGGAGGGTGCTATTGTTGGGGGAAGCTGGGGGAGAGGCTCTTCCTGAATTATTTCTTACAACTGGATATGAGTCTGCAATTGTCTCAAAATGAAATTTTTTAAAAAGTTGTATTTTAAAAGTCAAGCAATTACAGATACCGGGGGCAGCGACACCAGCACTGGGCTTTTTGAATCCCTCGTGGTGCTGGGAGCTGGGGAGGATGGAGTCTTTGGTGCAAAAATCGAATTAATGATGGCACTCTGCCTCTTACCACGCGATCCTGCAGGTGTGCTCCTTGGTATTTACCCACATGAGCTGAAAACTGGTGTCCACAGAAAAGCCTGCACACAGATGCTTGTAGCAGCTTTATTCATAATTGCCAACACTTGGAAGCAACCAAGGTGTCCTTTAGCAAGTGAATGGATAAACTGTGGGGCATCCTGACAATGGACAATTACTCAGTGCAAAAAAGAAATGAGCTATCAAACCATGAAAGACACGAAAGAACCTAAAGGCATATTACTAAGTGAAAGAAACCAATCTGAAAAGGCTACACACAGGCATAGTGATGTTTCAGTTGATCCCATAAAATTATAGGACCATATTTTTGCTGGACCTTTTCTGTGTTCAGATATGTTTAGATCCACAAATACTTCCCATTGCGTTGCAACTGCACACAGTATTCAGCACAGCAACGTGCTGTATAGTTTTGTAGCTTGGCAGCAACAGCCATCCTGCGGGGCCTGGGAGGTGGTGGGCTACGCCATCCAATTTTGTGTGGGTGCACGCTATAATGTCTGCATGACAACAAATTGCCTAATGGCACATTTCTCAGAACATATCCTTGTCGCTAAGTGACACGTGAATGCCACATGTATGATTCCAACTATATGACATTCTGGAAAAGGCAAAACTCTGGAAACAGTAGAGAGATCAGTGGCTGCCAGGGTTCGGGTGGGAAGGGCGGATAAACAGGCAGAGCACAGAGGATTTTTAGGGCAGTGAGACTACTCTGTGTGACACCATCATGGCAGGTACACACCATCACGCATTTCTGCAAAGCCACAGACTCCACATCACCAAGCTTGAGCCCTGATGTAAACTCTGGACTTTGGATGGTGATGATGCGGTTTCACCGACTGTAACAAATGGACCACTCTGGTAGGGGACGTTGGTGGCAGGGGAGGGGGAGTGTGCCTGTGTGGGGACAGCGGGTATACAGGAATCCTTTGTACTTGCCTCTCAATTTTGCTGTGAACCTAACACTGCCCTAAAAAAGGAAGTCTATTTAAAAAATAATATTAGCAAACCTCTATTAATATCTTTACACAATTCAAGGTGCTTTTAAGAACATTTTCTCCCTTAAGCCTCGTGAGTGACTGTCCTCTGGGGTGGGTGGGAGGTGGAGAGTGTACCCAGGGACGCACCTGTCCTCCGAGGGTAGGGGTGGGGTGAGGGTAGGGTTTGGGGCTCACCAGGGGAGGGAGTTGGGGGTCAGAGTGGGTTTTGAGGCTTCAGCCCAGACAAGCTGGATGGAGGCCAGGAATGGAGTGTGTGGTCCACTTGGAGCTGACCGGGACAGAGAGGTAACAGGCGCTGGCTGGGATTCTCATCTGGTCATTGGATGCCATAGCTTAGCACTTCAGGGGGACACTACTGTATACACAGGACAAGGAAGTGAAGGAAGGCAGAAAAGGAGGCCAGGAATGGGGTCCACAAAGGGACATTTGAGAATTGCAAAATGGAAGGGGTAGGAGTCTGAAATCTGGGACGGACCCAATAATCGACCCAAGGGGCTGGTTTTCCTTGGGGATTTGTATGTAGTCAGGAAACAAGGGAGAACATGGTGGGAGGGATGTTTCTCTGTGCCACAGCTCATGGTGGGGTGTGCCTGCTGACTTTCCTCATTTATGTGAGCCTTGTGAAGTTGTTTATCTCTTTTTTAAGCACTTGTGTTTGGCACGCAGTTGGGTACACAGGCGTTCCTGCTGCCAACCTTGGCAGAGAAAGCAGTCGCCTTCTTGTGGTCACCTGGGGGAACCACTTGGCCCTGCCTGGACTAAGAAAGGGAGAGCATGGGATTTTCAGAGCCTTTGGGGGGCCCCCGTGGTGCTTCCGGGTCAGAGGCCACCTCCCGGCAAGAAGAACACCAGGACTGGGAAGAAGAGCCTGGGCTTGGATCTTTCTCAGATATTTTAGACCAGAAAGAATTCACAGGACAACCGTTGAGGGAATTCCATGAAAGAGAAGAAAATGAAGCAACTGCCGATGGGGCAGAAGATTCCAGAACCTCACAGAGCTATCTAGGTGCTGCTACCTTGGTAATGTTTGGAAAGACCCAGGTGAGGAGTGCTCTGGCCTGCAAGTCCTCCTTTTGTGGGCAGCCCCCATCTGAGTGACCAGGACACCCTCTCTGTGTGCAGCGTGGTACCAGGTGCCCACCTTCTGCAGGCTGTGATGGTGTTTCTTTACGGGGACCGTCCCAATGATTAGAGAGAAAGCAATGGCCTTTGAAAAACCTGTTGTTGTCTAATCCCTCCTGATGGGACTCATGTCTTGGATTGCCTTGACATCTTTTGAGGTCTGGTGTGGTCAGCAGAGGTGTTGGCTCAGGGCCATGTTGCACAGGTGGCCAAGGACCCAGCGCTCCTGCCTACTGGGGGAACCTGGCCCAAGGCCGGCCTCACTTTTACCGACGACCAGATCCAGAGGTCCAGGAAGGAAAGAAAATGCTGGTGGGGAGAAAGGAAGGAGGTTTGCCTGGTCCCAGCCATGTTTGGAACACAAAAGAGTCAGATTAGATGCCCCAGAGAGGTAAATCCCTTGGCCTCTGGGGCTGGGAGGCTGAGGGACTGTCCCTTTTTGTGACCCACTGCATTTGGGTGGCCTTAAATCGCTGCAGAGTAATGGTCTATGGCCTGCCTTTCTCTCCCAGCTGACAGTGGACTCCAGGGGGGCAGATTGGGTCTCCTTCACCGAGTTCTTTCCAGGGAAACACAACTGCGCAAGCAAGGCTCAGCTTTTTGGTCCTTTTTGTGACATGTTGATACCCAGGAGGGTGAGTGAACTTAACTAGTATCAGGGGCTCTTACCTGTCTTGCCTTGAATCCCAAACTACAATGTTTTAAAAATTCCTAGACACTTTTAAACTTTATGATTTCTTTTTATTTTTAACTCTTTTATTTTGAAAATTTTCAAGCCTGTAGAAAAGTTTCGAAAACAGAGCAATGGACACCCATCTGTCCTTGTCCTATGTTTATCCATGGCTGACAAGGCCACATGTGCTTCTAGCACTCTTCATGTAGGTACTTATTGTTATCATTAGTCTTTACTGAACCATTTGAGAATGAGCTGTAGACACCATGATCCTTCATTCCCTAACTACTAAGAAGAGGATGTTCATTTTCATAATCACAATACAATTATTAAATTCAGAAATTTTAGGCCAGGCACCGTGGCTCATGCCTGTAATCCTAGCACTCTGGGAGACTGAGGCAGGAGGATTGCTTGAGGCCAGGAGTTTGAGGTCAGTCTGAGCAACATAGTGAGACCCCATCTCTACCAAAAATAGAAAAATTAGCTGAGCATGGTGGCATGCACCTGTAGTTCCAGCTACTTGGGAGGCTGAGGCTGGAGGATCGCCTGAGCCCAAGAGTTCAAAGTTACAGTGAGCTATGATCACCCTACTGCACTCCAGCCTGGGTGACAGAGACCTTGTCTCAAAAACAAAACAAAACCCTCAGAAATGTTAACGGGCATAATACCAATATGTAACATAGTCCAAGTTCAAATTTCACCAATGTCCCCAAAATATCCTTTATAGTAATTTTGTTTTCTGATACCAAGTAAAAGTCTTTTATCCTTAGTGTCAATAGTTGTTGAAAAGGTGGGTCTGGCTACACACACACACATACACACAGACACACATACAGACACACACACAGACACACAGACACACACATACACACACAGACACACACACAGACACATACACAGACACACACAGACACACACACAGACATACACACGTCCACACAGACACAGACACAGACACACACAGAGACACAGACAAACACACAGACACACACACAGACACACACACACAGACACACACACACAGACACACACAGACACATACACAGACACACACACATACACACACACAGACACACACACAGATACACACACACACAGAGCTAAGCTTCATTGTTGGCCATGTTTCCTGTAAGAAGACTTCAGTTTATTTACTCATTGACTTTTCAGTGACCAGCGCCTGCCCCTGCTGGGGCCTTCTACCCACTCGTTCTTCCCAGTGCGGGAGGAAGGTGCTGAGGCCCTGTCCTCCCTCGCGGTGCAGGGGAGGAAGGGAGGATGGATTCAAACAGGACATGGGGCCTGGCCCTGCCTTCCCTCGGGGCCGTCCTGCTCTCGGCTTACCAGTGGGCGGCAGGGAGCTTTTCCTTTCAACCTACGCCCACTCGCAGAACCGGAAGACACGGAGCCGGAGGAGGCCACAGAGGCCGCCTCCTGCTCAACCTTCCTCCTCTTCGACAGAGAAGAAAACCGGAGTTCGGGGAGGCGCGGCGCCATTGCCAAGCCCCCTTAGCCTGTCGTGGAATGGGGCTCCAGCTGGTATTTTTCCAGGCCGCCCAGCTGTTTCGCAGACACCCAGATCTGGGGAGCAGGGAACACAGGGACGAAGAAGAGCATGGGGTCCCGGGAGAGAATGAGAAGCAGCAGCATGAACGATCGTGCTTCTTGAAAGATGAACGGGCCGAGCTCCGAGTGTGATGTAGTCCCTGTGACGTGTTGCTGTGGGAGAGCTGGGGTCAGGGTTGCCACCTCCAAGGAGCCCAGGACCACGCCGAGGTGGTTCCCGAGTTCTTGGAGTTTTATGGGGGGCACCGGGCAGGCCGAGGGCCAGCAGGCTGTCCACGCTGGGCTTGGATGTGCTGCGTACGTAGCCTGGCTTTCTCCCTAGGATGGAGCCGGCCGGGAGGAATTTGCCATGATCTGCTGTTTTTGCTTTTGAACTCCCCCAGGCATGCAGGCAGAAGACTTACGCCCGGCGTGAACGAGACCTCACGCTCAAAACCATCCTTCCTTTAATCGTAAGCAGCCTTGCTTCGTACAGTGCGGATTTTACGGGACTAAACCATCAGACAGAAAGTCATAAGCTAACAAAATAGGAAGTTTCTGCCAAGAACCCTCCGCTGCAGGTTTTGGGGTGGAATCAGTTGTCTGATTTATGGGATGCCGTCCTCTGGGAGCGCACCACCGCGCCAGGGCCGTGGGGCTCGCTCCTGCTGCAGCCGCCCTGCGGGAGCCCACGCAAGCTGCATCTGTTTTGCAGATTAGGAGGGACACACGCAAAGGCAACGATTGTGTTCCTGCTGCCTCCGTGGCTCCTGAGGGCCCAGGCAGAGCTGAGATGGAACTTGGCCTTCTCTGGAAAAATCATTTTCTTCTTGGAAAATACCTGAATGCCGTATTCAGAAGTTTGCGCAAATGATCAGCCCCTAACTCTTTTTCAGGGTGGATTTTCTGTTTTTATTTGCAATAACAAATAAAAATGAACAGAGTATTGACAGGTATTGAGGATTTACTATGTGCCAGACACTGTTCTAAGTGCTTTGCCTGTTGTTTTCTTCCATCCTCAGTGCCATCCTGTGAGATGGGTTCCATTTTACAGATGAGGAAACTGAGGCTGACAGAAGAGGTCAAGTGACTTGGCTAAGATCACACAGGCATGAAGCAGCAAAATCAAGATTCAAATACAACTAGTCTGGAGCCCGAGTGCACACTCGTAACCACGACTCTTTATTTTTTCTTAACTAATTCCTCATTCTGTTTTTTTTTTTTTGAGACAGAGTCTCACTGTGTTGCCCCGGCTAGAGTGTCGTGGCATCAGCCTAGCTCACAGCAACCTCAAACTCCTGGGCTCAAGCGATCCTCCTGCCTCAGCCTCCCGAGTAGCTGGGACTACAGGCTTGCGCCACCATGCCCGGCTAATTTTTTTCTATTTTTAGTTGTTTGGCTGATTTCTTTCTATTTATAGTAGAGACGGGGTTTCAGTCTTGCTCAGGCTGGTCTCGAACTCCTGACCTTGAGCGATCCTCCCACCTCGGCCTCCCAGAGTGCTAGGATTACAGGCGTGAGCCACGGCGCCCTGCCCCTCATTCCGTTTTAAGTTGGTGTGTATTAGAGGTGGGGGCGCCTAGACTGGGGGGTTCCTAGGGGATTCTTTTTGTGTGTAGACCTGATATGACTTTGCCAACTTCCTAAGCCAGTGTGGACCACTCTGGGCACAGGACCGGGTCTGTAGCGTGTTGTGCTGTGGAGCCCTGGCAGGTGGCATGGCCTCTGGGTGGGGTGTCATCTCTGCTTCGTCTACACAGCCAGTGTGGGGGAGAAGGGGAGTGGTAGGCGGGCAGCCTCCAAGACGGCCCCAGTGACCCATGTCCTGGTATTTGTGTCCTTGTGTAGTTCCCTCTCCTTGAGAGTGAGCTGCACTTACTGACCTAATTCTAACAAACAGAACAGGGCAGACAGGGTGGAATGCCGCTTCTGAGATGAAATTATACAAAGGCTGTGCCTTGCATCTTCGTGCTCACGCTCTCTAGATCACTCAATCTTGGGAATCTAGCTGCCCTGTGCAGAGATGCACGTGGTGAGGGCGTGGGCTCTGCCGACACCTGAGAGAGTGAGCTGGAAGGTGGACACGTCCCCCGTGCCCACCCCAGCCAAGCCCTCAGGCAGCCTCCTGAGCCACCTTGAGCCAGAGGCGCTGGGCTAAGCCACATCTGGATTCCTGACTGACAGAAATCAGGAAATGATAAGCGTTTGGTGTTTTCAGCTGCTAAGTTCCGATATAATTTGTTACGTGGCCTCGGTGACGAATGCAGGGGCACCTGGGACCCACCTCCTCTTTCAGGTGCTGCCGGAACTGCTCCGTGGTTTTCCCCAGGCCCCGCTGCTGCTTCCCGAGTGTGCACTGAAAGCGCAGGTGTTGCTTGACGTCCAAGGGCTGGCAGGGAGGAAAGTGAGTTTGGACCAACCAGCCGTGTGGACAACTGGCCTGGCCACCTGAGCCACCGTCTCCCTTCTGCTGAGCTTGGGTGAGGAGACAGAGCGTCCAGGCTGGTGGGAACCACAGCCACCCGATAGGTTTTATTATTAATAATACCTCGGGTTCTTGCCATCCCAGTACCCCGATTCCCTCACCGAAATATAAATCCTGACGGAGAACTCTCGTTCTACACACCTCTGTGTATATTCTGAGCTCTTATAATTGCCCCAGGAAGCAGGTGCATGAGGAAATTGAGTGTACAGGGATTGCATAACTCTTCATACTGTTTACAAGTTCTTTTACATTCGTGGTCTCATGGAAGACGTCATACTTATGTTCGGGCTCAGAGGGGTTGGAAGACCTGTGGAGTCAGGACCTGAACTCGGACAAGAGAAAGCCCCAGATGGCTCCTGCCAGCCCCTGCCTGGTTTGTGAGCCTCAGTGTACCTCTGAGCCTGGCCCGGCCTCTGGGTGGCACAAAAGACACACTTCTCAGGAGACACTGTGTAAAGAGGGATGGCTGAGGAGTCAGGCACCCCCTAAGAGGGGGTTCTTTAAACATGCTGGAACAGCGTTATAGAAAAATGTGCACACACAAAAAAACAAAACCCTCTTAAAACCACATTTTTCTAGCTATGAATTAGGGATAATAACATTATACTACTTGACTCTGAAGGTTTTTATGAAGATTAATTAATTAACAAATAAATGAGAGAATGTTTTCCATGGGCCTAGTATTGTTCCAAGTACTTGGAATGAGATTGAGAAAAAGATCTAGAAAATTCCTACCCATGTGGGGTTTATATTCAAGTGAAAAGGTCTGTGTTATTCTATAGGAGCTGAAAATACGTATGGTTACAATTAGTGTGCAGAGGTGGGCAACTTTTTTCGCTGAATCTTATGTCATGTATACTGTTGCATGGGTTTTACTCAATGAGATATTAAATATTCTAATTACTATAGTTTACTTAACTGCCTAATTGTTGGGCATTTTGATTTTTCCAGTTTTTGACCATTATGAGCAGAGCTACTATAAATAATTCTGTATAATTAACTTTCAACAATTCTTTTGAATTATTTCCATAAAATAAATTTCCGGAAGGGTATTATCAGGCTAAAGAGGATAAATATTTCTAACTCTTGTTAGATAATATCAGATCATGCTCCAGAAATGTATCAAATTATATAGCTAGCAACAGTGTGTTTTTATACCCAGTATTCCTAGCATTGGATTTTTATCATTTAATTCCTTTTTGCCCATTTTATAGGTACAGAATGCTATTTCATAGTTGACTTGAAATTTATGAAGCTGAACATTTTTCTTTCATGTCATATATCCAAATCTAGTTGGGCTGGGTTAAGAAATGGTAACAACATTTCCAAAATCTTAGTGACTTGTAACAACAAAGGTTTATTTTTTGGCTAATGCTGGATTCCTGCTATGGGTGGACCCATTCTTTTCCATCTCCTGTCCTCATTCCCTGAGCTAGGCTGGGGGAGCAGCCCTTATCTGAAATGCTGCTGGTTACCGAGGCAGTGGACAAGGGAGGGTGACAAGTCATGGCCAAAGTAAGTCATGGGGCCAACTTCAAGCACAGAGGACTGTTATTCTATCATGGGCCCAAAAGAGAAGATTCAGAAAAATCTGGAAGACAGAACTAAAAATGATCACATCGTAGTTTACTATTTGAGATTTCTCTTTTACAAAGGGATCGTTTATTCTTTGATCACTTTTGGCATGCAGTGATTCTCAGAGAAAAAAAAAAAAGAGAAGTATAATGTTGTTTATTTGATGCTTTTCTCTGGGAACCATATGCTCTCACGTCATCACCCTGTGGAACTCTGCTGGGGTCTTTTCCCTCCTTTGACCAATTCGAAATCAGATTTAACTGGGAGTCTTTTTAACTTTGTCTTCACTTTTCTTGTTTGCTAAGTCAGAATGACAACCTTGAAAAGTATCCAGTCATCTCTTCCTCATTCTCAACAGCGGGGCATTGTTCTCCCAGTTTTTGCCTGTAGCTCCAGACTAATTGGCATGGAGCCTGAGGAGTCACTTTGAGTGAAAGTGTCAATGGCCAGAGTAGTGGTTACAGATAGTGAGTTACTTGTTCTCTTTCAAGGCAAGCCAGTTTGGCTTCATTTCTGGTTAACTGGCACTTCCTTTGATGTCCCGCTTGTAAAAGAGAGTGTTATTAAAAACAACTGAAGCATATTTGGGTTCTATTTTAAAAACCATTTGGTGCATTTTTCATTATCTGAGACTGTTTGCTTTTTGCAGATCTAATTTTCCTTTCAATCTAAATCTGATCGCGCTAATGAGCTGACTCCTGTTTTCCTCCTCTGATCCAGCCCTTCAGGTATAAACCAATTAGAAAAGAAAGAGTTTGATGAGATAAAGGTGTGATTTCCATTGGGAGCATACTTTCCGGAAGACTGCTTGCGCTGTTCTTACTGGGGAGCCCTAGCACTGGTTGGAATGTTTGGGGAGGAGGATCTCAAATGCAGAGAGAGGGGCGAGTCACTGGCAGTTGGGGAACAATGTGTGTGCCGGTGAGGGCATGTGGGGCAGGGAGATCGCAGACACTGGCTCAAGAGACGCTGAGAACGTCTACTACACCCTGCTCCAGAGAGGCAGGTCCCCAGGGCACATGTCCTGCAGTTGAATGAGACAAGGCTCTCTTCTGCTTGCTCCTAGGGTGCACTGGGGGCTTCATATTATAAACACAACAGCAACAAAAACAGCGCCCACAAGCCTTCCTAGCCTGGTGGTTCTTAGTTCTGACTACACGTTAGAATTATCAGGGAAGCATTGATAAATACTGACATCCAGGCCCCATCTCCTAGAGATTCTCACTCCGTTGGGCTAGAATGGAGCCTGGGCTTCTGCATGCTTTTCAAGCGTGCAAATGTTAAAGTCTAATGAAACTCACATGCCTCGCACCCCTGCATGGGCCTAATGTATGAAAATACCTGTTCACCACCAAACAACCACGCTTGGGGTATTTGTGTTTTCATGCTTCACAGAGGCAGTTATTTTAACCCTTTCTTCTGAGTTCTATGTGGCGGTTTGAACGGTGGTCTCCCAAAAGATATGTCCACATCCTGGATCCTTTGAATGTAACCTTATTTAGAAAAAAGGTCCTTGTGGATATAATGAAGTGAAGGTTTGAGATGAGATTATTGTGGATTATCCAGAAGGGGTCTTAAATCCAATGACAAATGTTCTTATTAGGGACAGAAAATAGAGAAGACACAGACACAGAGAAGACGGTATGGTCATGTGGAGATGCAGGCAGAGATTAGAGTGATGTGGCCACAAGCCAAGGAATGTCTGGAGACGCTGGAAGATGGGAGAGGCAAGGAACGATCCTTCCCTGGAGCTCTGCTGACACCTTGGTTCCTGACTTCTGCCCTCTAGAATCATGAGAAAATAAATTTCTGTTGTTTTAAGCCACCAAGTTTGTGGTAATTTGTTACAACAGCCACAGGAAACTAAATATATCCTATTAAATCCCTTTTCTTTTATTCAGCCTTTCTTTGGCTCTTTTCCAGATGTCTTGGCTCTTTTTCCAGAATAAAGTTTATGTTGTTTACACACCCTCTCTTGACTGGTGCATGCTGGTATTACAACTTGCACATAGCAGCAGCCGATGGAAACCTGTGGCTGTGGGCCTATTTAAGACCCTACCTAAGACCTTGGCTGTTTTTTTTTTCCATTCTTCTTGGAGTGGTGTACTTTTTCCCGCTTTACAAGTGTATTCCTCTGCTCATGCTTCTGAATGATGTCTCCTTTTCCTGTTTTCTGTGGGATCTCAGCAATACTGATATGCTTTGGGCTATAGAGAATGGCAAAGGCAGTAGCGATAGGAAACAGGTGGAGAGAAAATTCTAGGGTACTAGGCCAGGGCCAGAACAAATTTTATGGGCCCAGTGATGATTTGCAGCTATCTGCAAGCTATTCGCAAGAAAGGATCTTGTGCATTGCCTTAGAGAAAGGGCAGGGACATGTGGGAACTTCAGAATCTGAGAATGTTTTAGGTCTTCATAGTCAGTGAATACCTTACGTCTTCTTTCTTGGTAAATACCTCTCAGGGGCTTATGTAGAAAAATGATTCCGTCTACTGAAATGGGCAGAAGTAGAGGGGAGCAGAGGGGTGTTACAATGGGGGTGTTACAATGTGGTATTTACAAGTACTTGCTGGCATTGAGAGAGGGCTCATGTTAACTGTGTCATGCCCAGGATACCTGGAGAAAATGATGTAAAGGAGAAGGAGACTGTTGGCTGAGTCTTGTGATAAAGAGTGGTAAAATCAGCCATTTCTCCAAGAAGCTGTGGTTCCTTTTATTGGAGAATGCTATAAACCAAGATCTGGGTGGTAGGTGAACTTGTTGGTGATGGGTGGTTGTTGCATCTAGGTGCCCTCTCAACCAACAGAGTAAGGATATATATATATATCTATATATAGATATAGATATAAACATAGATATATAGATACACAGCATATACATATATTTGTGTATATTAACTTGTGTATTTATATATATCTATAAATATTTCTATACATAACTATCTATATCTGTATTAACCTAAATATGAGTTCATAGTAATGTCCCCAACTTGAATCCACTATTACATAGATCATTCTAGCCACTTCCTCTTTCTTATCTGTAACCTCCTACCCCAACAAGGAGAAGCTTGGCTCTCTCCATATGCTATCCATTTACTTAATTGTCTAATTCCACTATATGTGTATGCATTGCAAAGTTGTTAACCTGTATACTCATGGGAAACAACCTTATCAGATAGAGGACAGTATGGTGCTTAGATACAATTCTGTTAGCCTTTGGTCTTACAGACTCCACTCACTTCCATAGTTTGTTAGGCCAGTACTTTATTTCCCAACATTCTGCATTTCGTCCTGGGACCTGCTAACTTCTTAAATAATTTTATTCCAGTTTAAATTAAAAAATGCCAGGGAAGGACTCACACTTGGACCAACCCCTGTGATTAGAATAAGTGGGTACTTTATCATCAGGCCCTATAATGGTTGATCTGTTTTGGGTTGTGATATGATGCTGTGTTGCTGACATTATTCATCTCTCCATAATCACAGGATTGGCATAGAAGAGGATAAGTTCCCTCAAGGGAATTAGGGGTGTTGGACAGACAAAAACAGCAGATGCTCACAACATCCCACCCTCATTTCCACAGAACCTGCACACGTCCGTCTTCCCATTTTTATAGCTAAAGATATACCCTCTCCTAATGAAATTTATAAATCTCTCTCCAAAGAAAATCATGTTAAGGTCTACATAGTTACTATATGCAGATGCAAGTTCAGGACCTATGAGCGATGTATTTTATTGTCTTTCATATTTGTATGTGGCTCCTCATGGTCAAATTCCTACCCAGAAGTATTTGGATTCTGAAAAAGAAGGAAAATAGGGTGGACAATATTTACCTAAAGATATTAAAATTTAATGGAAGAATAGTGAGGGAGATTTTTTTAGTCAGGAAACATCTGTACCTTTGTAATTTTCTTCACATAATACTATGGTACGTGCTAAACTACTTTATGCTTGTCTTAATCTGGTCCTGTGGAGAAGGTAGACAGTGAAGAATATGGATTCATGTGTTCCGGGAAAATCGGTTTCTACCCTCAGCATTGCTTAATGTGCATTCTTACTTCGTTTGCATATGAGATTCATTTCTCAGTGCTAATTGAAATTCAAATAAGTATCTTTTATATTCTTGTGATAGTTTCATTTAGTAATCACTTTGTGTACGTCAAGAATTTTATGTGCGCTCTTCTTTAACTCCGTTAATCTTAGCTGAAAAACATTTTAATTAAATTGTATCAAACTGTTTACTTTGAAACCTTTTTAAAAATGTCGATGGACTGGAATTAAATTCTAGTAATTGGTACAGAGGGCGTGCGAAGGAAAAATGAGATACGATATGCGACCATCGCTAATATGGTGAGACCAGAGTTGACATTAATAAAAGAACTGTAATAATTTACCATTTGTTTGATCATCGGATGCTTCTTAGCATATCACAAAGACTACAGAAAGAAGAAAGCTATTTTCAGTTCATGAAAGGTAACAATGCTGTGTTTCCAAGCAAAGTGTCTCAGTGGTTGAGTCTTTAAAACTTCAATTCTTTTAAGGATTCTGGTATCTCTCTCTCTCTCACACACACACATACACACAATCTCTAAGTTCCTCAAATAGTAGAATATTTAAAATATTCCATTTAACAAATTAAAGTTTTTACCATAAAAATCCAAGTTTAATATAATTTTCTCATTCACAAAGATAATGACAGGATTTGTAAAAAGTATAATTTGATAGACAATATAGATTATATGGACTCATATTAGGATATAAGTTTAAAATCTTCTGGATAAACATTATCTTCTTTCAATTCCATGAATGTGTTACTATGACTGGATAAATAAGCTTATTTAGAGATAATGTCAAAATGTTCAATTTAAGCCCCTTTATGAATGTGAGACCCTGCCTTCTTTTTTTCTGGCTTCCTGGCCTCCCTGTGACAGATAAAGTCTGATGGGTAGCTCACTTTAAAGCTCAATCCATTTATGCCTCCTTTAGAAAATCTTCAGTAACTCCTGAGGCTTCTACTTGTGGTCTTCCAAAATTTGGCCATCACCTGCTCATTTTCCCTTATTTATCATTAATTATTCTCCTTCTATTCTTATTCTTTCCCCTGCCTGGAACACCCCTACCCAATTTTGTCTAACAGCTCTTGAGGTCAGTGACCTTATCTTGCTCATGCCACAGCTCATGAGTGGTTATAATCTCGCCATAGATATTTACCAATAAATGAATGTCTCCTTATTCAAATATTGCCTACTTTTCAGAACCTAGCTCAAATGATGCTACTTCTAAAAAGGCTTCTTTGATTCATTCCTCTGAAACCAGCCTCTACCTCCAAGCACTGTGAAGGAGAACTCCTTTTGTTATAGCACTTTATATACACAGACATCCTCTGATGATGATTTGTACTCATTCATCTTTGAGAAAATGGAAGGATAGAGGAACTCTCTCCTTTTCCCATCAAAAAATCCCCAATCTTATGTTTGCCCCATATATTTGCTTCTTCTCCTTTTACAATGACAATATGACCATTTTTCTACCAAAGTTTACTCTCCACTTATGTTCTGGAACCCACTTTCTCTCCTTTCCGTAAGGTCTTTGCGTTGTCTGTCTCCTTTAACATCAATCTGCCAATCTCTTTCTCTTTACAGGATCATTTTCATCAGTATTCAGATCGTTTTCATCAGCATTCTACTATTTCCCACCTTAACAAATAGTCCTTGTTGATGGCCATATACTTTTTGAATCACCATCCCATTCTCTTTCTTCCTGTGTACAGCAAAACTTCTTGAGTTGCCCCTGTCTCTACTTCCTCATCTTTTATTCTATCCTCATCCCATTTAGATGGGTTTTTAACCCCACCACTTCACCGAGGTTGTTTCTATCAATGTCACCAGATTGAACTTCATGTTGCCAAATCCTATGGTCATTTTTATGTCTATATTTATTCAAGATATTAGAGGTATTTAATATAGTTCATGACTTCAGTTTTTTAAGATATTCTCTGATGTTGGCTTCCATGACACCACACTCACTAGACTTTATTTTTACAATTTTAGTTGCACACCAGTAATGGAGATAAAGGAATTATAAAAATTTCTCAATCCACAAGAAGAAAGTAAAAGAAAATAAAGAATAGATAGGACAAACAGAAAACAAACAGGATGATGGTAAACTGAAATTCTACCACATGGATAATTAAATATAAATGGTATAAACAATCCAATTAAAAGGTAGAGTTTGTCAGATTGGATAAAATTCCAAGGTCCCACTATATGCTGCCTACAAAAAAACTCTCTCTATAAAGACACAGATAAAAAATTAAAGGATGAAAAATATATACTGTGTTCACACTGATCCAAATAAAGCTGAATTGGCCATGTTAATACCAGACGAAGTAATAGTGATAAAAAGGGAGAGTTCATAATGATAAAGTGATCAATTTATAAAGACTATAAAACAATTTTACGGTATATTCATCAATAACAGAGCTTCAAAACACATGAAGCAAAATCCAACATAACTGAAGGGAGAAATGAACAAATCCACAATAATAGTTAAAGATATGGACACTCCTTGGTAGGAGAAGAAATTCAATAGGCACATAGAAGACTTGAACAATATATTAACAATACGATATAATTGACATTTATAGAAGATTCGCCATGACAACAACAGAATACTTATTCTTTTCATTTGCATAAATGGGGCATAAAACAAGTCTCTAAACAGTAATCTAAAATAATCAAAAGAAATGAAATCGAGGAAGGAAATAGCAGAGGTCATAAACAGGTGGAAAACCACACCATGCTCATGGGTTGGCAGAATCAACATTGTTAAAATGTCTATACTACCTAAAGTGACCTACAGAGTCAATGCAATCCCTGTTAAAATACCATCATCATTTTTCACAGATATAGAAAAAATAATTTTACGCTTAGTATGGAACCAGAGAAGACCCCGTATAGCAAAATCAATCCTAGGCAATAAAAACAAAATGGGAGCTATCAATTTACCAGACTTCAAACTATACTACAAGGCTATAGCAATTAGAACAGCTTTTTACTGGCACAAGAACAGGGACATTGACCAGTGGAACAAAACAGAGAACCCAGAAACCATCCTCATATAGCCATCTAATCTTTGACAAAGCAGACAAAAACATACACTGGGGAAAAGAATCCTTATTCAATAGATGGTGCTGGGGAAACTGGATAGCCACATGTAGAAGACTGAAACAGGACCCACACCTTTCACCTCTCACAAAAATCAACTCACGCTGGGTAACAGACTTGAACCTTAGGCGTGGAACTATTAGAATTGATAATGTTGGAAATGTTGGAAAATGTTGGAAATATTCTTCTAGACAAAGAATATATGAAGAAGACCCCAAAGGCAATCACAGCATCAACAAAAATAAATAAATGGGACCTGATCAAATTAAAAAGCTTCTGCACAGCCAAAGAAACTATCAAGAGAGCAAACAGACAACCCACAGAATGGGAGAAAATTTTCTCAAGCTACACATCCGATAAAGGGCTGATAACTAGAATCTATTTAGAACTCAGGAAAATCAGCAAGGAAAAATCAAACAACCCTATCAAAAAGTGGGCAAAAGACATGAACAGAAACTTTCCAAAAGAAGACAGAATAATGGCCAATAAACATATGAAAAAATGCTCAACATCTCTGATCATCAAGGAAATGCAAATCAAAACTGCAATGAGATATCACTTATCTCCAGTGAGAATGGCCTTTATCAAAAAGTCCCAAAACAATAAATGTTGGCATGGATGCAGAGAGATAGAAACATTCCTACACTGCTGGTGGGACTGCAAACTAGTGAAACCTCTGTGGAAAGCAAAATGGAGATTCCTTAAAGCAATACAAGTAGACCTACCATTTGATCCAGCAATCCCATTACTGGGCATCTACCCAAAAGAACAAAAGACACTCTATAAAAAAGACACCTTCACTTGAATGTTTATAGCAACACAATTCACAATTGCAAAGATGTGGAAACAACCTAAATGCCCATCAATCCATGACTGGAATAATAAAATGTGGTATATGTATACCATGGAGTACTATTCAGCTATAAGAAATAATGGTGATATAGCACCTCTTGTATTTTCCTGGATAGAGCTGGGACCCATTCTACTAAGTGAAGTATCCCAAGAATGGAGAAATAAGCATCACATGTACTCACCAGCAAATTGATATTAACTGATCAACACCTAAGTGGACATATAGGAATAACATTTATTGGGCATTGGGCAGGTGGGAGGGGGAGGAGGGGATGAGTATATACATACACAACGAGTGTGATGCACACCATCTGGGGGATGGCACACTTGAAGCTCTGACTCTGGGGGGGAAGGGGGGGCAAGGCAACACATATAACCTAAATATTCGTACCCCCAGAATATGCTGAAATAATAAAAAAAGAAATGAAATCATATGAAATGTGTTCTCTGATGACAATGGAATTAAATTAGAAATCCATCACAGAGATCACCCATTGGAAACATGCAGAGGGAGAGGAGATGTGGTCCAAGGCTGAAACCTTGGGGAATACCAGTGCAATGATAGTAGAGGAAGAGGTCTTCAAAAAAAGCCAATGAGAAAAGATCAAAGAAAACTAGGAGAACCAGAAAAGAGGAGTCATTGAGGCCAAAGGAACAGAGAATTCCAAGGAACAACAATGTTATATGTAGAAATGTCCAATAAGATGAGGATTGAAACAAATCCATTGGGTTTGGAGACACGTAGATTACTGGTGACCTCCATAAGGGAGCAAATGATGGGAAATGAGGAAGTAAAGACAGTATCTATTCCTCTTCCAGGCAAAACTCTTCTTCTTGGGAAAGCCAAGAACATGAAAACAAGGCAGTGGCTGGAGGGAGAGTCAGGGTCAGAGGAGGAATTTTCTCTCTTTTTTTAGTTAATTAATTTGTTGTTGTTTTAAAGTTAAGGGAGATTTGAACATGTTTGTAGACTGAAGGTTAAGAGCTGGTGGTAAAGAATAGTTGAAGATGCAGGAAAGAGATTACTTGTTGGAACAAGCTTCCTAAGGAGGTGGGAAGGAATGGAGTTATGAACAGAGGTGGGGGATTCATCTCAAATACAGAGAGGTCAGGTGACAGTGTAAGGATTAGTGTAAATGCAGATAAATTTGTGGGTGAGGATGGAAATTGTTCACACCAAACACCATCATGGGTTCCCCTTTTACCTTTATGCTGGCAACTCTCAAAGTTTATCCCTAGCCCTAGCTCTTGAGCCCCAGACTCAACGTCTAAGTGTCCTCTGGTCTTGTCCACTTAGATATCCACCACTTTGCACTCATCATGTATGAAAACAAACTCATATTCTTCCTGACAAGTTCCCTTCCTGTCTCCCCTCTCTTCCCTTTGTCCCCTTTGGGCCCCGGAACCTCAAGTCAACCTGGTGTGTAGCGTGTTCTAGCCTTAAGTCAGATGAGAAGACGGACCTCCCTTGTCAAAGCTGCAGAGTATGGGGTGGAGGGTGGATCACAGAAAATGGGTTTTGAGGTGATGACAAAGCAAAGACAGCCAGGCTACCCCAGAATGTCACCAGTTCACAGGGGTGAGGCAGGTGGGAGATTCTAGGTATTAACAGAAAAATAGCAAAATGAAATTCTGCAAGATTAGATAAGATGGAAGGGTTTGGAGGGTTAGAAGCAGGCCCCGGAGAAAGCTCTGAGCTAGTAAAATGTTGGATACAAACCCTGTACAGTGTTCCTTTGAACTTGAACATGAGTTTGGAGGGAATCACTAAAGGCATCAACCTGCTATAGACTCCCCAGCTCCACTGATGGGACCAGATATAGACTCTCCACTGACGGCTCCAGCATTCTCCCAGACTGCAGCCTCGAAATGTGGACTTTCCCTTCCTGCTTTCTTCTCCTTCCCCCATTCCTATCCTACTAGGATTCATTTTGAATGCTAGATATTCTTCCTCTGCAATGTCTCTCCACTCTGGCCCCTAAAGCATGCATCTCCCTTTTGCTTTTCCTCTTGCCAACCACCATCTAGATCCCTCGTACCTTCTGTTTCTAGTCAGTTTAGAAATGTTAAAAGAAAAGTAAAAAGCTTTTCTCATAGTTTTTCTACTCTTGGCAGAGTAGACCTGGCCGGAGGCCAGTAGTAGCAATGTGCATGAAAATGAAAAATATCTATATAATAATGAAGAAAAACACTGATCCAACCTTGGAAAATAACTTCACGAAAAATTTAAATTTGTAGTCTGGGCCAAGATGTCGATTGCTGTTTATTTTCCCTGAGCCAGACATGGTGGCTACATGCTGCCTGGCTTGCCAAAGGTTCTTAGGAGGCATCACAGCCATGCTTCAGCCCCCCACAGAGGATACTGAATCAGAGTAGACAATAATAGTGGTTTGGCCTGGAGACCCCTCCCTACGGTCTGTTTGCCCAACTGTGAGGCTGGGAGTCACCCGAGCTCAGTCACTCCTGTGCTCCCATCGGTTAACTTTGAATATCAGAAACGCTCGATTGTGTAAGTCCTCAGAAAGGTGTCCTCTCCTGTCACTCATCTTCAGCACCTGGGATCACCTGTGGTTTTGAGACTAACGTGTTTTTACCACTTGAAATCCAGCTCACAAGCTGGCCACCCTTTCTCTCTTTGACATCATTAAGTTTCTCAAGGACAAACCTTCCCCTTTGTGGTAGATGCAGCCGCTTCGGACATAGAAGAGTCTGGAAACTGGGTCTTGTCAAAATTAAGTGCAGATGTGTGGCCGCCTTTACCACGCTGCCAGCCACGGTCCAGTGGCAGAGGCGTGTCTGTCAGGAATAACGAGCTACCAGCCACGTCAGCCCCACTCCTCGGCCCCGAGCACGGTTAAGCGATTTGTTCACTCTCAAATCCTCACACTCAGGAAGTGTAAAAGCCCACCGGTGCCTTTGTGGATCATGGTTCTTTCTGGGTCCTAGTGTAAAGGGAGAGGTGTCCTCAATATTGTGTGAGGAGGAGAAGGAGCCACGACAGGTGCTGCCACCAAAGCTGTGGAGGTAGGGGAGGTGGTGACATTGGTGGCCCTTCTCAGCTCCCTTGGGCTGCCAGCCAGGCCCAGAGGCAGAGCTGAATAGGGAAGGCAGCGTGGAAGGTAACTCAGAGGCTGACCAGGGAAAGTTCTGGGTTTTCACAGAAAGAATGCTCTAGATTGCTTTGGGGACAGAGGCTGGGAGAAGCTTCCAGGTCACCTGGCAGCAGCACACGGCTTCCTTGGTGATTGCAAAGGCCTGGGTGGAACTGAGGTGGAAGAAAGACACAGTCCTGGGTCCTTGACTCTTTCTGTCCCAGGGTTTCCCTGATGGAGGTTACCACCACGCACCGCCATGGAACCACCGGGCTCCAGGGGAGCCATTGGCAACAAGAAAGGAACATTTTAGTCAGTCACCACGGGGCAGGCTGAGGGGCCGACCAGGGAGGCCAACACTCAGCGAAGCCCAGAATGGCGGCTCCCAGCACGGAATCCTCCAGTGGGGATGTCTCCCTTCGAGAAGCGTGTGGGGCTCCAGGCTGCCCATGGAGGAGCCGCCATGTTTGGACAGGCTCTGAGGCATATCCGATGTCAGAGGTTAAACATGGTGCCCAGCCCCTGCCTGTGCGTGGCTGACGGATTGTCAGAGCACGGAGCTCCTGCGGCTGAAGACGAGGCCCAGAGCTCGCCGCTCAGGGGCTGGCGTTGCCCCAGCATTAGCTGGGAACACAAGGTGCCTGTGGAGACTTGAAAAAGACTGTGGATGTAGGAAGGACAAATCCCCACAGGTGACAACGAGACCCAGGCTTCACTGTCACCACAGCAAAGAACAGTGTGGTAGAGAGTTGCTTCCCTGAGAGCAGCACCAAGTTCTCTGGAGGATTGAAAGTGAGATTGAAAGTTAGAGGCATGGATGTGAAACAGCGTCAATCTACTGCACCACCTATGGCCCTCAGAGAACAAAGGCACCCCCAGAGACATGAGTTCATTCAGCTTCTAGAAGATTCTAGATGTTTGTGCTTCTTTCTCAGGCACTAACCCTCAACTCAGGCCCCGCTGTTGGTCTATCAGTCTCTTTCCTTGAACTGGAGCAATAACGTTTTGACGATGCTTAGAGCCAAGCTTAGCAATGGAGGTAGACAAAATTCTGGCTTCACTTCCGGAATTTTCTTCTCTCTCCTTCTCTAAAGGTAAGAGGGCAGTCTGCCAACAATTTGCTAATTTGTCTCCAAGTGAAAAGAGTGTTTAATTCAGAAGAGATTTCAGACTCCCAGGGGCGCGGCACCCGTCATTTCACAATTGAGAATTATTTTTGTGGTATTTATTTTATGATTCTTGACCCTTGTTCTAAATCTTGCTGGTGTGTTTTCATTTAAAATGTATTAACTGAAACTTGGCATGGTGACTTGGCTCCATTAAGCTCTACAACAACTTAATCCAGATTTTATTATATTGGGACTTGAGTGTACAACGTTTAAGATAAGAGGAAGCTTAAGAATAAATAGAGTAACTTCAATACTTTCTATGCATTTAACTCTTTTGCTTCCCTCTTTGCAATAACCTGGAGAGTTTGTGGTGGGATTTTAACATGTTCAGAATGTTCCGACGGTGGCCGTTAAGCCTTTCTGAGGCGAGGGCTTCCTGGGGCTGCAGGGTAAATGGAAGACCCAGGTCCTGTGATTGCTTTAGGTCAGTGGCCCATGGTCGGTCGTGTAGTGGGAGTGGAGCCCGGCCAGGCATCACAGAGACAGTGGCCTGGGCTCTCCTTTGAGCTCCAGGACACTTGTATCTAATGGCCTTTTTTGCCAGCTCCACTAAGAGCTCTCATGGACCCCTCAATCTTAGCACTTGCAAAGTGACCTCCTGAGCTTCTCTCCAAACCTGCTCCTCCAACCTGTACCCACTTCTGGAAATGAAGCCACCTACAATGCTCTCTCCTGTATCACATCCAGAGCCCATTGGCCCTGTTGGTCTCAACATGTCTGCAACCCGTCCACTTTTCCCGTCTCAAATGCCCGTCCTGGTCTAGCACCAGTAATTCTCACTGGAGTCCCCATTAGCCTCCTACCTGTCTCCCCACTTTGGGGGCTGTGTCCCCCTATGGCCTCCTCTTCTGCAGCCAGAATGATCTCTTCTAAGGAGAAAACACATCAGCCTACAGCCCTGCCCCAGACTCTTCAATGGCTCCCACAGCGCTTGGCTTAGAATT
The DNA here is from genome assembly GCA_008750895.1 of Mirza zaza. Classification (NCBI taxonomy): domain Eukaryota; kingdom Metazoa; phylum Chordata; class Mammalia; order Primates; family Cheirogaleidae; genus Mirza; species Mirza zaza. Next base: position 48,579 of record VSMD01077389.1, on the reverse strand, counting down.
GAAGTCTCTTGCACCCTCTGAAGACCTTGTGTGATCCACCTCTAATGAAGGCCCCACTAGACTCTGTCATAGCACTCCCAGCTTCTTTTCCAACTTCTGTGGCTCTTCTTTCCCAGACACTAACCCTCTGTTCCTGCTCATTTATTGGTCTGCCAGTCTCTTATACCAGGACTTCTATATTTATTGTGAGTACTTACTATAGTGGGTACTTTTGTATTTGTTGTTGTGATGGTGAATTTAATACCTGTCCCTCCCACCAGACTCTAAGTTCCATGAGGGTTGGAGCCAAGTCTGTTTTTTTCACTAGAAATCTGGTGACCAGACCAGTACCTATTACATGCTCAATAAATATTGGTTGAGTCCATCAATAAAAGAATGGAATGGTTCCTGCCTTCAAGGGGTTGATGATCGCTTTCACCAGAAAAAACCTACTGAGCCTCGCCTTTGTCCACTCTAGATAAGGAGAAACACAGATACTCGAAAAAACTTAAGACCAGCCCAGAGCTGGTTAAATAAAGTGAAAATCCGTATCTTGGAAAATCCAAGGATTGTATGAAGTAGGATCTGGTGAGTCTCACCATGTTGAGGTCATACACGGGGGACAGGTGGCGAGAAGAGGGGTGCCTTCCTCAGCTTCATCTTGGCATCCATATCCTCAAGCTTCAGAGAGCTGGGCTGAGGCCTGGGTGGAGAGGGAGTCCACAGAAAGTGCATGGTGGCCACTGCACTAGGTCCTCTCATTGGGTCCTGTTGAAAGTCCTCTTGTTCATCCATCAAGGCCTATGTGTTTCTGGTTCCAGGCACCCCACTGGGGAACCCCAACCACACCCTCCAAAGAGATGCAGGCTGCCCCCATTTCCTGTCCTCTCTGAGTTTCTAGATCACCCAGGCTGAGTGTAATAGGGGCTTCCACGGACCCTTAGCAGCTGGAGGTATGAAGTCTTTCTTGGTTCCCAGCTGACCGTTGGAGTTGAGATATTTCAGGCTGGTATCTTTTTCCAGGAGATAAAATAAAATGTGCTTAATTGTCCTTAGCTGTAATGTGTTTACTTTGCTTGTTTTCAAGTTTTCATGTGGGCCTAAAGAAATATTTTGTAACAAGTTTGAAAAAAATAGTTTATAGAAAATTAGGAAAAAAAGATGAATAAGGGCTCTTTGCTCCAAAGTTGCTGGCTTATACTAAAGGGAATCAAACAGGTCACATATTAAGGCCATATTCCTCTGTTTTTTCCGAAGAACAAATATGACGCCATGAATTTAGGATAGTGGGTTTGTGCTATAGACTGAACTCCCCAAAACATGCATGTTGAAACCCTAACCCCCAGTGGGACAGTATTTAGAAGTGGAGCCTTTGGGAAGTAATTATGTCATGAGGGTGGAGCCTTCATGAATGGGACCCGTGCCCTTGTAAGAAGACTCGGGGAGTTCCCTCACCCCATCCTCTGAGTAAGGACACAAGGAAGAGGTGGCTGTCTGCGACCCAGAAGAGGACCCTCATGAGAAGTGGGCCAGGCTGGCACCCTGGTCTTGGAATTCCAGCTTCCAGAACCAAGAAATAAATGTCTGGTGTTTATAAACCACGCAAAGTACCACCTATGGTACCTTTTTATAATAACCCAAAAGGGCTAAGAGAGTTTGTAAACCACGAAGGAGAGAGAAGCAGTTATTCCAAAAAGATGAACAAAGTCTTTTATTATTAACCTTTTTAGTAATGGGCTATTCAGAGCAAAGGCTCGACAAGCTGGTGGAAGGTGCCTGGAGGCCAAGCCCTGGGCTTAATCCCTCCAGGGCCTGCCTAGGATAACGGAAGCAAACTTTTCCCCAGCCTGTCCCCAGCAGGGCAGCACTTCTTCAGTAGCTTCTTGGGCACCTCTTCGTTATATTACCGTGCTGAAAACTGAAAGGGAATCGCTATGGTTCGGATATTTGTCCGCTCCAAATCTCGTGTTACAATCTGATCTCCAATGTTGGAGATGGGGCAGAATGGGAGATGTTTGGGTCATGGAGGTGGATCCCTCATGAATAGATTGGGAGCCTCCCTGGGGGTGAGTGAGCTCTCACTCTCTTAGTTCCCTTGAGAGAAGAGTGGTTAAAAAGAGCCTGGCAGCCCGCACCCCACCCTTGCTTCCTCTCTTGCCATGTGATCTCTGCACACCCAGCTCCCTTTGCCTCTCACCATGAGCAGAGGCAGCCTGCGGGCCTCACCAGAAGCAGAGCAAGAGCAGATGCTGGTGCTATGCTTCTTCCACAGCCAGCCAGACTGTGAGCTAAATAAACCTCTCTTCTTTATTAACTATCCAGTCTCAGGTATTCCTTTATAGGAAAACTAAACAAATGAAGACAATAATGTGATCAAGATCTCTTCTAGTATGACTCCTTTGCTTCTAAAAGGGAACTAAGGATAAGAAACATTTTGCATAGCTGGATCCAGAAAGGTCGAATGTGTGGCCTTGAGCAAGGTCACACAGCTAGTATGTAAACAGCAGAGCTGGTGCTAGATCCCAGGCCACTTGGAGGCCAGATGCACACTCTTAACTCCTCCATTGTATCCTGCCACCAATCCACCATCTATGCATATCCATGGTCCTCAATGTTTGGTGTGGTGGTGTTTAGTGTTTCATTGTTGTGAAATCCCTTATTGTTTCTCTGCTTTTCCAACTACTCCCCACCTACTACATCCCCTAATGGTCCAGTATGAAGTTAAACTGGAATAGCTTTCTCTGAGAGAGTGTTCTGACCACTTGTTCTTCCACTCTACCTTCCCATCCATTGTACCAACAGGACACATGCATGAGTTAAGAGGTCTTAATACCAAGGTTGAGAAACTAAAGCATTTAGAACTTCATGACTGCTCCCCACACAGAAAATGAATCTCTTTCATTTGTTTTGCAAAAATGTGCCTGAAACATGGAACATAATCTTCCCTATTCCCAGAGATACCACCCCAGGCTCCTGCTAGTACCATTATTTTTTTTGGAGCATGAAGCACTTATACAGAAGGATTTAATTATGTTTCAGCAAATCTCAGTGAGAAAGATCTAGTACAAAAAGTTGGTCTCATTTCAAGGAAAGGACATATACAAAATTTTTATCCTATTTTTAAGTCATACAAGCTTGCTCTATTTTAAATGATCTTATCAATTGCCTAAAATCCTTTCAACAACATGGCAGTCTGTACAAATAATAAAATATATATGTGCACACGCACAAATATGAATTTATGAAGAGCAAACATATAAAAAATAAGGTGCTGGAATTAAGACCACAGAACTAGGATCTGAAATAACATTTCCTTTTATACTTCTCGTACGTATACTAGTGATAAAAGAATATGTGCTGTTTTCCCACTCAAACGAAAGTAATGTTAATTAAGGATCCACGTGTAATGTGAAATGTGATTCAGCCTGTGAGCTGCCCAAGTTGCTACTCTACTTTCAAGGTAGAAAGATGAAAATTCTCAATGCCTTTCATTCTCCATCTGCTGCACGTATTCTGCGAGAGTGTGAAGAACGCATCTGATGTCTCAGGGAGTTTCTCCCTTTTGTGTTGCTCCGTGCATTTTCCTAAAAGGAAGCCTCCCCGCTTACTATCTTCTCTAACTGCAGGGTTCAACCAGCTCTCTCCCTCTCTTGGGAGTTCGAATGGGTAGAGTCACAAATAGCGCAGATGGGGAAACAAATTAACGTTAGTACAGATGCTGGCATCGATATTCCTGGGACTGAATGTCTTCCAAGCCAGAAATAATCCTCAAGCTTTCAAAATTGGAAAATCTGATGCAATTTTACTCTCCTTGTCAGATGGTTGGATGTGGTACAATGCCCACTGAAAAAATTAATGGGAAGAGTGCGAGCCACTCAGGTGGCTTGGTATGAATAGCTCCAAAATTAGGCACCCTGATGTGTCACTGTGATTTTCTACTAAGCTAACGGAGGATTTTTTTGGACTTTGAAACCCGGATAATTGATTGGATCCTGGGCCGAAAATGAATTGTCTATAAAAGGTCATTCATTCATTTGTTTATTCATAAATACTTATTGTATATATGCTAGGTGATGTAGGACAAAGAGAAATAAGACATCCCTCTACTCACTGCACGGTGACTAATCGGGGACATGAGAATGGACACAGACGCCTACTCTAATATATGACAGTGTGCTGCAACTGTCCCTCCCGGGGAGGGGAGGGAGGTTTCCTAGATGCCATGAGCTGAATTTTGTTCACCCCACATTCATATGTTGAAGCCCTAACCCCTAGCACACTTGAGACTCTGACTATAATTGGAGATAGGGCCTTTAAAGAGGTAATTAAGTTACTTTGTCCAATTTGTCTTGTGTCCTTATAAGAAGAGGAGATTTAGACACACAAAGAGGCACTGGGGATGTGAGCACAGAGAGGAGAAAGACCTCGTGTGGACACAGCAAGATGGTGGCCATCTGCAAGCCAAGGACAGAGGCCTCAGAAGAAACCAACCCTGCCGACACCTGAGTCTTGGACTTCCAGCCTGCAGAACTGTGAGAGAATACATTTCTGCTGTTTAAGGTGCTTAGTCTGTATTTTGCTATGGCAGCCAGAGCAGACTGATACATGGGCCACGTTGGGAGCCCCCGATCTCATGACCCATTGCTTTATTTTTGTCAGCATGCATTGCTATTTGAAATTATTGATGTGTTGATGTTCCGTTTCTGCCCACCACAATACCAACCCCACCAGGGCAGGGACATAGCTTTGTTCATCACTTATCCCCTGTCTCTGGAATAGTGCCTAGGCCATAGTAGGTGCTCAACAAAAATGTGTTATGAGTGAAGGGCTATGGGAGTGCCCAGGAGGGAGAGATTTCCTGGGGCAAAGAGGAGGGATGAAGGGATGAAGGGATGAAGGGTAGAGGGAGGAAGCCCTCCCTAAGAAGAGATGTCCGAACAGCTGTGTTGTGCTGGGCTGAGAAAGTGAAGCAAACACATCCCTGCAAAAGGGACAACATGCGCAGAGGCTCACAGGTGTGAAAGCAACTTCAGACGGAAAAGCAGGACAGCGAGCTGGGGTTTCAGGTGCGCTGGGGGAGGGGCAGGAGGGAGAACTGCAGTGAGGAAGGTCGGGCCAGGTTACGAAAAGTTCTAGTTCCAGTAAAAATAACGTGAATTCACCAAGTTGTGGGAAGGATAATGAAATCCTTTCTGTGACCATATGGGTTATAGACGCAAATAAGCTGTGTGTGCGTGTGTTTGTGTATGTGCACATGTATGTTCACCAAGCATTTCACATGTGGTAAATAACTTGCAAAATTAGTTGCCTTCTACAGTATGCCAAGGAATTTATCCTACAGCTACTAAAGTACCTCATGAGAGGAGGGCGTGATTTTGAAAAGCTCCGGAGAGAATGTGGGGGATGGACCAGGCAAGCACCATAACAGGGAGGCCAGGTCAGAGGCTGGAAGTCACAGGTGCTAATGCCCAACTTGAGCCAATGCCAATCTGGAGAGGGAGGAGGGGTATTGAGGCAGTCAAGGGATAGGTCCTTAGCATACACCTAGATGTGGGTAGTAAAGGAGAAAGGGACTGAGGGTGCCTTTAAAATTCCCTGCGCTTCACCGTGATTATTGTCATCTGACATTACAAGACATACCTGGTTTTTGTTTCTTTGTGTGTTTTGTGGACTGTTCATGACATCTTCTAGAAATTGCGCTTCTTGAAGACTTCAGTGATTTTGCTCTCTGTCGTATTTCCATAGCCTAAAACTGTGCCTGGCCAATATTAAATCCTCAACATTTGTGAATGAATTAGTGCATGGGTGGGAATGTTCCTTGACCTAGATAACGAATACAGGAAAAATATCAAGTGTGGATAAAGAGGTAGGAAAGAAGGCACAAAAATAAGGGCTAAGTGGCGATGCCTGTGGCCCATCTTGAACCGAGGGGAGAAGTCAGGATTTGGGCTGCAGATTCTGAAATCCTTCTGGAGTCACTAATGTGTAGGTGAATGTGAATGAGATCACTCAGGGAAGATCAGAAGAGACACAGGTCAAGAATGAAAACATGGGGCACACCATATGCAAGGGGTTGAGGGAAAGAGATGGTTTCCTTTGACACTCTGGCAGTATCCAAGGAAGCCTAAACCATTTCCTCACAGTTGGATACTTCGGTTATTTCCAATTACTCATCTGACAACTTTGACAGCGTGCTGTCCTAGAACCATGGGAGGAGAAAGCTTCAAGAAGGGCAGTGGCAAATGACAAACTCACAGTTTTATGGTCCAAATTTTAATGGGGAGATGTGCTGGTGTGTTGGAGCCAGCTTGCAAGAGCTGATTGTTAACTTTTTAGGAATCTCATGAGCTATTGTTAAAACTTAGAAATTAAATTCGTAAGCCTATGATTAAGTTATTTTGTTGAAAACAATGATAGTAAATATTCAGAACTCTTCACTTCCTAATAATTTTATTACATTTTACTATTATCTACTGTTCTGTGTGGTATAAATACTACACAATGGTGCGCTATTTATTGTGCGTCTCTTCTCCCCTCTGCATTCAGCGATGTCGTCTTGGTAGCCTGAAATCAGCCATGGTAAGACCATTTACACCACGGCCATGGGCAAAGGCTGTAAGTCAGGGCTCTTCTCACCAGAGAGTGGGTTGTTAAGCACTTATTGGCTCACCACTGCCTGGAGGGAAAAAGAAGGGTCCAGTGTAAGTTTCATTTAGATTGGAGACGATGGAGGAAGAAGCCACTGGAGGTGGCAGTGGAGGAGTTGGAGACAGATGCAGCCCTGCTGAAGCAGGACTCAGGAGGCAGTGGGTTGGGCATGGCAGAAGTTGCATTGAAGTGTATGACAAAACAATGAGACTTTTTAGTCGTACACTTGTGGAGACTGTTTGGTCCTCCATTTAGCCCACATCCTTAGTAAAAATTTTAAATACCCTTTGAAAATTTGCCTTTAAGTGCACAGCCATTGTGCCACCTCAGTGAGACAGACCATCAGCCTGTTTATCTCATATGAACTCTCTTCCTTGGTACATTGCCGGACAGGCAATTATTTTGGGTGATAGTTGCTGAAGGCCAGACTGCTTCAATGTGGACCGTGTCAATGGATTATCTGGACAGCCAATTTAAGTGGCATTTACTAGGTTAAATCAATACTTGGGACAAATTAGAAGAGGGAACTTTCCCTCAACCTTTTAAAGCTTTTGATAAACATACAAAACTCACATTCTTTAAAAATATTATTTGAGCTTCAAATTAGATTATGCACAACCGTGCACACACATGAAAGCAATGGGTCAAAACATTGCATTGTTCCCAAACTATGCACACCTCCCCCTTTTCTCCATCTTCTGCAATTGCCTCTCCCAGAGAGTGTGCTGCCTACAAGTTGAGTGGCAGGATTTATAAACTGAACAGTCTTGGTCAAACAGGCTCATCTGAAAGGCAAGGTGAAATAAAAGCTGAAGAAACCTAGTAACTAACCTGATATATCACCAGTTCCTTGCACCCTACAGCCACCTAAAGAATCGTGACATTGTACCTTCTACCTTGTCCCTCAGTCTGTTTTCCACTCTTTCCATTGAGAATGACTTTGCATGATACTTCCCAGATTTCACAGTCATCTCTATAATTGTCATTCCTGGTGACCACTTAATATTCTATTATATTAATAGAGCACAGTCTGCCTAAGCTATTTCCTCACAGTTGGGTACTTGGGTTATTTCCAACTACTCATTTTAATACATGGCAGGGCTCAAAACATCTTTTTACAAATATGTTTGTTTCCTTGGAATTATTCCTCGGGGCACTTTCCTCCAAGCGGCCCTACTGGGTCAAAGAGTAGGACAATTTTTATAACTTGTCACGTATTGCAAAATTTTCCTTAAAAAGATTTTTTTTCAGCTTATGGTGCCATCAGCAAAGTTTGGTGTATCTTCTTCCCCAAAGCCCTGCCAACAAACAATTTGTCATTTTTATTCATTTTTCCTGTTGTTCTCCTGTTTGTGGCATAATCCATGTAGCAGAGGAAATGGAATCAGAAAAAAAAATCTTCCCCTAATTAAATCCTGGTGCAGTAATATGTGGGTGGTTTTAATATATATCATAAAGATTTTACCATTCAAGTACAAAAATGAAAAAAGGTATAGGGCTATAGGATTTCCTTTGAAAGGGTTAGGAACAAAAGAAAGAAAAGATATGTAAGACTACATAGAAGGTAAAATGATGAGAAACATTGTCAAATAAAACAAGAATGCAAATATTCTTGCTATTATTTCCAGCACTTCATGAAGCAAAGGAATTGTTGGAATTACCAAATTTTGAAAGGAAAGCCCTAGAGTAAGCTTTGTCTCTGTTATTTCTGTTAGATATGTTAAATTCAACGCAATATGTGGGTTATTATCTTTCTCTCTACTTGGCTTGAGATCTGTTTTCTCTCTCAATAGACATAATCCGCAACGAGAGCAATGAAAACGCGATCGAACTAGCGTTTGCATTTTTTTAAGAATGCTCATCATTTATGTAGTAATCCCTAAAGACTGGACAGGGGTATCTCTGGCATTTGTTACAGGCAATGGACAGACACAGCACATTTTTTTAAGAAGACTGCTGTATTTATACTTTATTATTTTTTGATACTTAAAAAAGATTTCCTCTAGAGGGGCAAGACTTGTGTTTTTAGGTTCCATGGAGAATCTCCTCAAAGGAGATCGATGTAGGTACCAGATGTTTTCACAAATTGCAATTTTATATTCCTAGGGTAGAAACATGTTTCTAAGGCTGCCTGTATGCACACTCTACTTTTAGGTACTTATTAAGGTTTTAACTTCCATGATCTTGGGGTTTTTGATCATGGTTGACTCTTGAGAAATTATCTATTTTTTCTGGAACTTGTTTAGCGCAGTGAGATTTCCTGGTACACATTTATACCTACCGACTAGGCACCTCTCTCTGAAACAAGGAGCCTGTGTCTACAAAAGCAAAGTGAGGTATAATAGTGAGGCATGTTCTAGGTAACCCAGGCCAGGAGAACAGCTTCTGCCTGAATAGAGGACTTTATTTCTCTTCACAGGGTGGAATTAAATTCCATTCCTTTTACTCTTTCTTTCTGACAAAGCAGAGTATGCTTTTCTCTATTTTAGCCTGGTCAACATCCCTGCTGCATTTGTTATACTCTTCCCTTTTGGAAACTGCCATATCTCGGTATCTGTGACTTATTTCTCTGGTTTTCCTACCCCCCTGGTGACTTCTGGAATCTTCTATGATTCTTTTTCCTCCTCCCGCCTTCCAAATGCCAGTGTGTGCCAAAGCTGAAGCCTTCTTTTTTCCGTGTGTGTTTCCCCAGAGAGCTCATTCGTCTCAAGGCTGCTTCTGCCAGGTCTGGACTGAAACTCCTAAGTCGACATATTCTATCACATTCCTATCTCCCAGGCTCCCGTATCTCCTTACGGCTGTCCACACTTTCACTGCTGTAGACCTTGTCCCTGTCACATCCTGCTAGCCCTTGCCTCCCACCCAGCCGGTTGCAGAACTCAGCTTCTTTCCCGGGACATTCAGGGCGGTTCATGTTCCAAGCTATGACTCTCTCGGTCATCCACGCTTACTTCATGCGCCTTTCACTGGCCCTTCTCCTTACCCCAAATCTGGGCGCCAAGTTGTGCTGGGTTGATTTCCAAAGTGCCTGTCACTTTAGTCTCCCCACCTCCAGTAGATTGGAAACCCCCCCTTTACGGTCCCCTTACGCACAGCCTTTGACCTCACTCTTCCCCCAGCCCCCTCCTGGCTCAGCCACTCCCCGTGCCTTCCTGTTCTGTGTACACCACGTCCCTCCTCTTCCTCCATCTTTCTAATCTGGCTCCATGAAGAAAGTTTTATTTCCCTCTACCCTCTAGCACGACCCCTTCCCCTCGTGCTGGTTTCCTGTTTTAGGTACATGTGAAATAACCATGGGCTGTGACTCTCTGATACCGGATGGCAAGAGCTGTGCTACATTTTCAGGAAGTTTGTGAGCAGCTGATAAACACAGCCATTGCAAAAAAGTAATGACATAAACTTCTGTCTCTAGTTTAGGATGGTTTTTTTTTAAAAAAAGTAATTATATGAACTTACAATTAAATAAATTATGTTTCAAAGGTTAATAAATACTTAAAACTCACGGCTGCCTAATTACGTTATGGCACTATTGTCTGTGCTCCGGAGATCCTTTACGTCTGTCGTACTTCCACGGTGGGGATAAGTACGCCCTGACGGCATGCTGATGCCCAGCTACCGGCAAGGCCCCACTTGGGGATGCCACACTGATAGCTTGAAATTGCCCACGTTGGGAATATCTGTGTCACAGAACTTGGCAAATGTCACAAATCAGGGCTTCCCCCTCAACCCTCCAAGAGAGGGTTGTTGAACAGCGTGACCAGAGCACCACTGTACCAGGCCTGCCTTGCGTATTCTTCTCTCTGCGATTTTGTTCTTTTTCTCTCTTGCCAAGCAGATCTTCACCTTTTCCCTCAATATAAAATCTTTACTGATCTATTAACATCCAGTTAAGTCTCTTCCTTCTCTTAACACTCCCCTTAACAATACTCACTTTCATTGCTCTATTTTTCATCCAGACCCCTATATCCTTTATATCCTGAACCATACAGCCTAGCACTTAATAGTATGTTTTTCATTAATTAGTTTTAGCTAATTGATTCAATCTCTCATTACTTCGTCATGTTTCTTTAGTGTGGGGCATGCCCTGTGCTGGGTTTGGTTCTGGCTCAAACCATTCACTGAAGTTTCATATATTCATCTGGTTTCCACTAATAGATTCATAGACCATGGAAGCCACCGGTCACATGAGTTCAGTGTTTGCCTTTTGTGTCCTGGCGCAATGCTGAGCGCTGAACAGGAGACCGACATATCTTTGTAAATGGATGTGACACTCCATCAGTACTAGGAGCTCGAGGAATAGTGATGGTGACTGTTGCAGTGTTTCAGAAAGATGCCTTTGTTCAAGTTGCTTGAATCTTTTGATTCGAGTGCTAAAAGTTGCAACCCCAAATCTAGCACCAGGGGTAGGAGGAGAGGTCTGAGTTCGATACTGTTTGGTCGGGTCACACCACTCATCAGCTCTATCTTTCGGTCTCTGCATCTGAGTGATGCTGTCTGTCCTGCTCACTGACTTGGTTGCTGTGAAGATCAAAAGGGAAAAGTATGTAAACGTGCTTTGTAAACTGACCTTCTAAGAAACAGACCAAGAACCCCAATATCCCCACCCTCTGCCATATTTACATGGTATTTTCCCCTTTAATCATCTGTAAGCAAGAATAAAAGGACTAATTTCTATTGATTGCACACAATTTCCCTCCTCTCTTCTCCGTGATAAGGAGTCAGAAATGCCAGGATTGGTACCCAAAATGAGCCCGGAAAAATCTGGGCATGCCTGGGCATGTTGTAGTTACTGGTAGAGTGGCCATAGTACCAGCTCTGAAGGCTGACTGTGTCCAAAAATTCCTCCATGAATACGGCACCCCTACATGCTTATTTTTGATGCTTTCAACCATTCTGTGAGGGGAATAGAGCAGATATTGTTATTACTCCTATTTTATGGGCACAGAAAGTAAGACCGAGAGAGGATCGGTGACTTTCTCAAACTCACGCAACCGCTCAGGGGCTGGGCCAGGATGAGAACCCGGGTTTTCCGTTTCTCGGTCCAGTACAATCTACAGGCAGCTGCCGTCTCGCTCTAAACCACTCAGCAGCACCGCTCAGCTTTCCACCTTTTTCATGAAGATTTATGTCCAATTGACTCTTTGTGACACAGTGGAAAGAAGCCGCTCTGGGAGTCATCGGAGTTTATTTGGAGCAGATCACCTTGAGCAGCTCCAACAACCTCTGTGTGCCCCAGAGGCTGACACATCTGTCACAGAGATGACCGCGCTTGTTGTATCCACCTCATGGGGCTTTGAGAGGACAAAAGGAGATAGTAGATGTGATAGTCCTTTGAAAATTAAGTTGCTGCATGAGTGCAGGACATCATCAAAAATAACAATAGCTCTGTCTCTTTGAAGTGGCGCCTAGAGAGAGCTGGTGAATGAAAATGATCTGAATTCGTCCAACTTGTACTCTGGTTCTCTTTGGTTTTCTCTGACTTTCCTGACTGCATCCACTGGACAAAAGGCGTTGAGGAATCCACACAATTGTTTTCTCTCCTTAACAGAATCTCTAAGAGGGTTGTAGCAGTTAGTCTGGAAATATTCCCACCACGTGGGAAAGGAGGTCAGCCATAAGTTGGCAACTTTGTCAAGCTGTGAAGTCAAGCCCCATCTGTTCATCCCTGACACTGAAAAGACATTGACCTGCCCCCCAAGTTCCTGTCATAGTCAGAAGTACCTGGTTCTCTGTGTTGGGAGGCAGGGGGGTATCATATGACTACTGTAGTGTCTTACTGGATAGTTTGAGGGCAGGAAACGCAGGGAAGAGTAAAGGTCTGGTGGAGACACCAGGTGCAACTGGCCCTGGGCCTCTGGCAAACCCATCCTTATTCATGGAAGTATTTCTGCAATTCTTCTGAGAAAAGGAGCAAATCAGGCTGGGGCCAAGTATTCGATTGAGTCTCAGAAATAGGCTTATGCAATGGGGATAGGATTTTTTGGTTTTTGTTTGTTTTTTATTTTTGCAAACTACTAATGTTCTTTTACCCTTGGCATTTTTGTGGGCAGAACTTCCTCCCAGTTCTCTTTATGCAGTTTGAGCCATCTGTTGCCCCTCAGGGGGAGATTGGGAAAGAGTCGGGATTGTTATGTCAGGATGCACAGAGAAAGGAAGTTTCTGACAGCCAAGATAGGATTTGCAGCGAGACAACAGTGTTGACATCCAGACTTTGTAGAGAGGAAGAAGACTCTCAAAATTCTTCAACATGTTAAAAACCAAAACTGGAGGACTCATATCCTAACATTTTTCCATAATTTTGGAAGAGACAGACTCTGGCCATTGACAAGTAGGTCTTGAGTCTTGCTGCTCTAGGGCAGGGAAAAGCTATGATCTTGAACCTGGAACTTCGGGTGCAGAGAAGAGATAAGGTAGAAAACAACTGGGTCAGGATCAGAGATCTTGGTCACATACTTCTATCCAATAGGGCCACTAGAAACATCCAGGTAGGTGTGGGAAGCCCAAAATGTCAGGGCTGGTGGCATGCCTCCCTGGGTGTATGAGAGCGAGGCTTCAGACCTCTGGGAGAAACCCTGCTCTTGGCCACTTCCACAATGGCGTGGAAGGATTAGCAGAGGTGCTGACAGTAATGGGAGAGGCAAGAGAGCAAACTCAGTTCTAAAATCCTCTCTCATCATCATGCTCCCGGAGTCGACGTTGGTGGGGGACTGTTGGATAAACCGAGGGAGACACAATTTAGGACTCTGGTAGGAGACGTTTCACAGGCTGTCACTGCACCAGCCTGGGGATGACATAGCAACTTAGCAGGTCAGGCAGAGGGAAAACTGGAGATTAGCCTCCCAGCTGTCTTCAACTCCAGTGTGGGGCATGTCAGTAGAAGTGCTCGGATGCCCTTGAAGGGACAGGCAGAAGTTGATTAAAAATCTGGCTGTGGGGAGCCTTCCAGTAGGGGAACTTAGAGATGCCTTTGCCTGCCCATTTGGAATCATGAAAACCCCACCTTTCCTCCAACACTTGGCTGCCATATTGGAAAGTAGCAAGGGAACCAAAACAGGAAATCTGAGCTGTCCTAGAGAGACTATTAAAACCTGAGCCGTCCTAAAGGGAATTGAACTTTGAATAAACTGACTGAATGTTTAAATTGCAAGGAGACGGTTTAAATTGGAAAAGTCTGAACTATTTGTCAATCGGCCAGTCTTCGTAGCTCCAACTGCCCAGCAGGCTGGGGATTCGTGATGCATATCAGCTGAAGCTATAGAGAAAATAAAGAATAGTTTCTCTGAATCTCTGAGTTGTAACATGAGTAAATTTGTGGTCTCAGTATATTTGCATTCTGTGTCTCCTCTCCTCTAGCAAACATTTCAGAGGGGATCCCACCCTCCCGCAACTACTCTGAAAAGTGGTAACTGCCTGACCCTGCTGCTATCCGTGGTTAGCATTGTCCCAGGCTAAGGTGAGATTGGCTGCTTAGTAGGATCTGTTTGAAGTTCCCATTTTCCCTTAGCTGACAAAGGTGAGACAGGATGACGGCAAGTCTCACTATTAGAGTCATAAATTCCCTCTGGGGTGGAAGAGAGGGGAAATTTCAATACCTCCCCACTAAGGCTCCTCCTAGTCCATTGAGGAAACTCCCATGAGCGTACCCTTCTGTCCACCCCTGTTACTAGCTTCTCCCTGATATGTCTGGTTAGGTCTCAGGAGATTTAAGTCAACATTACACTAGCTAAAGATATTTCTTTGCCTTAGACTTCCATGGGGCTTGTAGTTCCTCTACTTCCTGTTTCTTACACTTCCTGTTCCCCTTAGGCATTTCCTGCTTCCCCTCAGCACTTCCTCTGGGCAGGTCTGCTGCTCTCTTCTATCCCATTCCACACAGCTGGGTGGGTGGTTGGACCAGGGGCCTCTCTTGGGCATGGATGTCTCTTTTCAGGGCTTGGGAGTGGGAGTAACCTAGGTCAGATGCTTCAGCTGTCAGGAGCGTATCAGGAGTTTGACGGTCTCTGGGTTTGGGACAGAGACAGGTGTGACCCTGAAATAATATGAGAGAAGTCAATTATTTTCCATCCCAGCATTCTGTTTATTTCTTTCACTACAGTCATCAGGAGATGTGATTTTATTATTTGTTTACTTATTTCCCATGTAAATTCTGAGTGAGGAGCCTTATGTGTCCTATGCATTGTTATAGCCCTGGTGCCTAGAACAGTGCCAGGAACACAGTCATTGCTCAGCATATGTATTATATATATGTCTGTGTATGTATATATATATGTGTAATATATATATACATAAAATACATATATGTAAATACAGATATATATAGCTGAATTAATATGTTGAGAAACAGAGAGACTGAAAGAGGGTACTGGGAAGTGGGACGGGGGAGGGTAATGATGGTAAAGAGATCGTAAAGCAGAGGAAGGGATGGGAGGCAGCACCCTGATTTGTGTCTTGTCTTTGCTTCTTCCTAGCTATGTTCTCTGATCTAGGGCAAGTTACTCTCCCAAGTACAAAGAGGAGACCACTTCTATTATAGTATGCCTTTTATAACACATAATAGATATACACAAATGTTCATAAAGTAAAAATGTTAGACTACGTAACAGTTTGCACTCACCTGGCGAGGGCATAGGCTACGGCATTCACTGCCCATGGAGTATGACTTTGCAATCTTACATGTCTTCACCACGCCGGCAACAGAGGACAGAGTAGACCTTTGGAAAAGCATTGCAATGCCGTTTAGGTCTTGTGGAAGCTATTTTGCTCTCTGAACTCCTAAATTACTCTTCTATTTCCCCCAAAGCTGCATGGTTGGTGCTGGAGAGGTTATGACCCCAGGGGCTGGCTAAAATAGAAAGGAGGCAAAGCTACCTGTCCACCCCCTCTCTCTTGGGCTCTGGCTAGGCTTCCAGAAAGGTTTAGGGGTAATTAATTGGCCTGACTGCTCACCAAGGGCTCCACCAGCAGCTGGGAATGCTCTACAATAGATAGGTGTGGAAAAATGCAGCCTGCATTAGCTTTCAGCTGCATAGGCCTCCCAGGAATGCTGGGGTAGAACAATTTGGGTATAGTCCTTAGGCTGAAAGGTTTAAGGCATTAAAGGTACAGTTTGCTATCACTCCAGTGTTTATGATGCAGTAATAGTACCATAGACTACCTGCAAGGATGCTAAGCGTAGAGTCACAGGTGGTTTTAATGTAGGATTTTGAAATTTTTTTTCCGGGAGAAATGGAAGTCTCTTTCAGATTATATATGTTAATACATACAAAATGTTTAGAATAATGTGGGTCCCATAGCTCAACAAATGTTAATATCTTATCCTCCAGCCTTAAGATGTTTCTACCTAGGTTGATGAAGTATAGCAATAGGCTGGTAAAATTCATTGTTTTTTTTGCAAGGCTGGGTTAAAATGATTTCCAGGTTATAGGCATCAATAAGCCTGAAGCGCTTTCTCTGCAGCCAACCTATATTCCCTTTGGCCTCATCAATGGGAATTTGAATAAATATTTACTGCATTGATTAATTTATGCAGAGCAGGAGCCACTGAGCAGTGGAATGAATTTAAAATATGGTCCTCAAGCGAATATTTTAGAAAGGGCCCCTTGCCCTTAATTCATGTCAAAATATACCCAGAAATGATCCTACCCTGTCTCTTGCCAAAATGCAGGGGCTGCCTTGGAGATATTTATGCCCCTTGGGACTGTCTGCCAACACGCAGTTGGGCAGTGAGAATACCGCAGTCCCTCCTTGTCGCCAGTTCTGCTTGAGACAGACGGGCCTGTCTTCTGCCTCCGAGACTCCTGGGTCCCGGCCAGATTCTGGGGTGAGTTGGGGAGTGAGGGTAGGGTGGGGAGAGAATGCTTGGGGCTGGAAGATGAATGGTTTCATCAGTTTGACAGAGGAGGAGGGAGATAGGCTGCGGGGCTTGCAAAACATCACATCTTGGCAAAAATACTTTGCAAAACAGGAGATTCCTGGAAAGCAATAATGCTGACAGTGGAGAGCCAGTTTTTGGTTCCGATACAGAAGAGGTGCTGAGTCCGAGAACAGGCTGGCTTCTCCTGCTGTCTGCAGGCGCTATTTCAGCCACTGGCAGGCCCTTTGGCTCCTGCTCTTTCTGGGGGGTGTACTGTTCACACAGTACCCCCTGATCTGCCTTTGGAAAACCTGCCTCTGCTTGGGTTTGGCTGGGGCCTCGCTTGGAGACCTGAGCATACATGGCTCATGCAGGAAGCCGGTCTTCGTACAGGCTGTGTCCCCACTTCTGGGCCCCCTCTTGCCAGCCCTCAGCCAGACAGACCCCCTCCTCCCTTCTGGGCTCAGCTGGAGAGCCACCTTCCCCCCAGGCCTTTCTCCAGGCCCCTGGCCCTACCCTCCTCCAAACTGCACCATCTTGCAGTATTTGCTCTCAAACAGCATTGCTTCTGTTTAAGGCAGATGTAGGTATCTTTTTCCTTTTAGAGCAGATTTCCTGAAGTGTTTTGGCTCGTCCATTGTGAGGATCAAACCACTTCTCTTCAAACAGCTGCATGAAGCCTCCAGCAGGCTCTTGGGGCACCTTGGCCTGTCTCCCCACCGGCCCCTCCATGTGGCCTCCTCTATCCGATGCAATCACAAGCTCACAAACGCTCTGAGCAGGCCTGGACCAGGTGCTTGGGTCCCCCTGCAGTCACTAGAGCACCAAGGAGTAGCTGATCTGCACTCACAGTGACAGGCGCTTGGTGACCTCCATGAACAAGGGACATAGTATCTAAACAGATGAGGAAAGGGGCCACAGGTGAGGAATTTCACACATTTCCTCCCAGCGAACTTTCTACCAGAACTGTGAACCAGAAGCAACGGACTCTATCGGACTTTCTCTCTTCTCCAACTTACTCCACCTTATGGGGAACAGAATGGTGGGTAGTCAGGCTCGTTGGCAAGGCATGGGAGGGCTGGGAAGGTTATGTGAGGCCATTAAGGTGGGCTGTTATCCAATCTGGCTGTTGACTTATAAAAAGAGGTCAGGACACAGACACAGAGGAGTGAAAATACCAGAAGCAGGTGGCCGTCTGCAAACCCAGGAGAGAGCCCTCAGAATGAAACCAACCCTACTGACACCTTGATCTTAGACTTCTAGCCTCAAGAATTGTTAAAAAAAAAATACATAAATTTCTGTTGTTTAAGTCATCCAGTCTGTGGTACTTGGTCATGGCCACCCTAGCTGACTAACACAGCGACATATGCTCGTGCCAAGGTGGATAGTCCTGCATTGTGTTGAATATTGACATCCTGAGAAGTCTGTAAGCAATACAAGTGCCACTCACCCAAACTCTGTGCTCTTCCTCACCCTCTTGGGAGAGGTGGAGCTAGAAGGGAGAATTCCAGAAAGGAAACACACAGCCCACGAGGTTATGATCTAGAGTGGGAAGCAACATCGATGTGACCTTGTTCTTTGGTGTGTCCAGGAGACCCTGCTTGGAAACAGGGACCAGAGGCCAGGGAGGGCTTGACCTGGGGGGATACTGGGGGGTCGTCTACTGTCCTTGAGGTGAGCGGGAGTTGGCAGGTGGTGGCGACAGTGTATGTGAGGCCACCGACCTTACCTAAACGGGCGCCAGGAGTCCCCTGAGACAGACTGGAAGACCTTGGGCAGCTGGAGACCGACGCTAGCCTGGGGACCAGTCACCAGGCTGGGTTTCCCGCCGCTTCTGCTGACAGCTTCCTGGGGCTCATGAGGACCAGGCATCGTGACTCCATTCGGAAGGTCGCAGCGGGCAGCTGTGAGCCCTGAAGGGGATATCTTTTCCCATCTGTGGCCTCGGAAGGATTGCAGCCTGGAGCTCGCCTGGGAGTGAGCACTTTGTGGCCCTAGTATGACACCAACAGCTCTTGTGTAATTTGCAAAGATTGAGGCAATTTATTTTAATTGAAAACCTCTAGATGCGTTTCCTGCAGTGATATTCCCCAGATGACTCCCTCGGTGGCATGGAAGCTAAGCAAGACAATGTGTGTGTTTCAGAAAACCCGATGACTCTGGTTTCAGACAAGCGCTCCCCCTCCCCCGAGGTCCCGCATCTGTTAACGTGCAGATGAAAGGCTCCGTGTGACTTGGATCTACAGAAAACCGTGGATGCTAAAAGGCCGCCTTTTGGTCTTAAAAGGTGTCCTTGAAATGACTCCCAGGTTTTGGCCCCGACTGACTTTCCAGCCGAATCTAATTGGCTGGGCTTAGAGCACAGCTGTGAGGATTCTGAAGCTGCCTTTGGAAGTGAACTGCCTCGAGCAGTCCCAGCGAGGACGTGCACAGAGATCCCGGCCAGAGTGCAAGAGGGACAGTGGCGTGGCAGCTTGGAAAACGCTGTTGTTAGGGAGCGAGACAGGTGCATTGAGCTGGTGTTCAGGTGTTGAGGCTGCATCCATTCGTGTCTTCTCCCCAGCCCTCCCCACCTTGGCGTGGCTGATGGCCTGATCTGCAGATGGCTGTCGGGCAGTGGGTGTCGTCTCTGGCAACAAACAGAGAAAGCTAACAGACGCGCAGAAGACCTGCTCCCTGCCCTAAGCCTCATTATACCCGTCGCTGCACAATGCCACATGGAGATCTGCTAATGACATATCGTCCCCCATGCCCACCAGGATGTCCCGTCAGCACCCCAGTTTCACGTGGCCTCAAACCCAAATATGCATTGTCTTTCCCCAAGTTGCTCCCCACCCCTTGTTTCTCTCAACGGCGGCACCACCCTCTGTACAGAAACCCTGGCTGCTCTGCCACCTCTCGATTTGCTTCACGTGGAATCGCTTGTTCTGTTCTAGATCCAACCTGTCCCATCTCTGTCGGCCCTCAGGCATCCTCTCCTCTTGCTCTAGCTCATTCCCTCACTGCCTCTCTTCCGGAGAAGCTCTGCAGCCATGAACCCATTTCTGTATCTCCCATTTCTCCTTCGAATCTGCTAATTCTCAGATTTCAGTGTCCATTAAAATTGTACACTGTTAAAATGTAGACTCTTGGGCCTCACCCCAGAGATTCTGATTGTAGGTCCGGGGTATGGTCTGGGAATCTGTATTTTAGCATGTTCCTGAGAGGTTCTGACGCAGTTGGTAGGGGACCACATTTTGAGAAACTCAGCCCTGTCTTTCCTGATCTTTGTTGGAACAAAGAAGGAAAACAAAGAAGTTTTCCTATGGCACAGCTGTAGTTGGGTCTCTTCTCAGCAAGAAAGCCACCTAAGGGCCCCCCCACCCCAGTGCTTAGTGTACAACCAGGCTTTCAGGGCCTTGTGTATATCCACCCCAGACAACGTTTCTAGTCTCATTTCTCACTTTTTGCACTATGTGGTCTAGCTCAGTGAATTTCAAACTTTTGAGGAGACAGAACCAATTTAAATATATAATTAGTGCAGAGGCAGTGTCCTGTAGTAGGTTCCAGTTTAGACAAGTGGTCTCAAGGACCAAAGATTTTTAAAAAGGTTGCATAGGGCACGTATGTAAAATTTAAAAAAATCTGATTATTGACTGTGGTTTGGGAAAAAAGTAATATTGGCATTTATCCATCTTATAGGAGCAATGCTTTGGTTCAGTTCCTGGGATACTAGGATCCAGAGGGTGTATGGTTTAGGGACATGACCTAACCAATGCAGGCTACTTGGCAGTGATGGTTAGTTTTTTGTGTCTACTTGAGTGGCCACAGGGTTCCCAGGTCAAGCATAATTTCTGGCTGTGTCTGTGAAGGTGCTTCTGGCTGAGATCAGCATTAGACTCTGTGGACCCAGTAAAGCAGGTGGCCCTCTCACGTGGGTGGCCTCATCCAGTCCTCTGAGCGCCTGAATAGCATCAAAGGCAGAGGGAGGTGGGATTTGCCCCTTTCTGCTTCCCGCCTGCCTGCTCGATCTGGGACAGCTCATGTCATCTTCTCAGATTCTTGGACTGGTATTCATGCCGTCAGCACCCCTGGTTCTCAGGCCTTTGGACTCAGACTGAATTACATCAGTGATTCAGCTTATAGACAGCAGATCCTGGGACTTCTTAACCTTCATAATCATGTGAGCCAATTTCCCATTCTGAACCTCTCTATATACAATTCACGCTTGAACCACATGGGTTTGACTGCAAAGGTCCACTTGACTTTTTCCATGGATTTTTTTTTAAAAAAACCAAATGATGATTGAAAGTACAATATTTGGGGCCTGCAAAAATCTGTAGATTCAGAGGGTTGACCTTTTGTATATGTGGGTTCCACAGGGCCAACTGAGACATGAGTAAAGATTTTGGTATTCATGGGGGTCCTGGAACCCGTCCCCCATGTGTACCGAGGAATGATCAGAACTTGTTCTGTTTCTCTGGAGAAGCAGCACTAATTCAGATTTTGGTACCAACTGTGGTTCTAGAGGAACAGCATTTTAAGGATGAATTTTCTGAATGTGTTCTGGGGTTTCTGGAATTAGTTCTGTAATCTGATTAGATTTAAAGACACTAATGACTCTATTTCCAGTAGTAAAGAGAGAACTGATAGTCTATGGCATGAGCTGTTTATAGAGATTCATGAAATATCTGTATTGGATACTCCTATTCAACCACTTAGAAGAGGCAAGGAGCTAAATGAATCTGCATGGGATACTTTTGAATGTATTTGGAAAACTAATGAATGTCAGGACATGAGTTCGTTGCTCCTAATGAGCTCAGGGATTTGCATTTCCAGCTCAAGCACTGCATGAATGACCTAAGACCTTCCATGTGTGCCCTGAGGGAGACCCTCATCTCCTGTAGCCGTGGACTGAAATTGCTAAAAATCAAATACAGAACCTCATCTTTTGACTTTCTTAATTACACTGCAAGTGGAACTCTAGCCTGCCAGGTCATCTGCTGTTAATGTGAGGTCATCTACTGGGAAAGAATGGGATCCTCTAAGTTGGGACAGGGAGGTATGAAAAGACCCTGATGGAGCTGGGGACATTGAGCCCCTAAGTTATGAGTCTTCTTTGCTGGTGGAAGAGGTCCCCAGCCCCAGCGGGATTGGTCTTCTCAACCCCAGTGGCAGCAGCCCTCCCCCACCTTCACCCCACGGCACCCCACCCTGACTGAGGGGTTTAACCCTGCAGTGCCCGAGGACACTGTAATGACCTACCCTGAGGCAGCTGCCTTGCAAGACAATGCTGATGCCCCATGGGACCGATCTCCACCACCCCTCTTTGCTTCTGGACCTATAACTAGACTCAAATCTCAACAGGCCCCTAAAGGTGAGCCCTGTGTGACCCACGAGGGTAACTGTAGTCAAAAGAACTGCTTGAGTTTTCTCATTTATGAAGGCAGGAATCTGGGCAACACGTGTAGGACTGAACACTAAGGTTGTGGGACGGTGGTAAAAGGAACATAACGTCAGATCAGGCCAAATGTATTGACATGGGCTCACTAAGCAGAGATTCTGCCTTTAATGTTGTGGCTCAGGGAGTTGGAAAGGGCTCTAGTAGCATGCTTGTTTGGCTGGTTGGCTGAAACATGGATCGAAAGGCGTCCCACTGTGAGTGAGTTGGAAACGCTGTACCTGCCTTGGTTTAATGTAGAGGAAGGTATTCAAAGGCTTAGGGAGATTGGATTAGATGGATTTGTCATTTAAGACCCACTTCTCACACTGGGAGGGCCAGCAGATGTGCATTTTACCAGTGCCGTGAGGAGTAAATCCATGGGGGTAGCCACTGCATCCTTGAAGAGCTCTGTGACGGCTCCCCTCTGTAGACTGGGCCCTCACACTGGGGACCACAGTCACTGAATTGGGAAGCCTGAGTGCAGTGGAATATTAGATCTCTGGGTGGCAGGGGCCAAACTGTGGCACTAAACAGCCAGAGGCAAGGTGGGCATGGTTACTGTAAGGACAGCAGAGTCAAAGTGGCAATCGGAACAGTCTGACCTGTGCAGACCTAGGGCATTGACTCATCGGTCTTGGTGTCCTAGCAGTGGCATAGATAGGAAGGTTACTACATTCTTACTTGATCTGTGTAAGCAGAAAAGTTCTAGGTCAAGTGAACAAAAGTCCAACCTGAATTATAAAAAAAGAGAGTCTTGGTGCCTCACTCCCAGACCTGAGCCAGTTTACAGACACAGAACCCCTTGAATGGAGGGCAAGTTGGGTGCCCTCAAGGAAGAATCCTGTCACAGTACAGAAATTTATGCTGTTACTCTTTCTGCCAGCCTTCCCCAAAGGGACATATGGCCTTATCAGGGTAACTATACCTTGAGAAAAAGGAAATAATCAGACCTTTTGGGGACTACTGGACACGGGCTCTGTACGAAGACACCCAAGATGTCTGTCTGGCCCACCAATCAGAGCAGGGGCTTGTGGAGGTCCAGCAATCATCGAGTTTGGGTCCAGTGGCCCCCAAACCTATCCTGTGATTATCCCTCCAGTGCAGGATGCATAGCTGGCAGAATCCTCGCAGTGGTTCCCTGACCTGGAAGGGCTGTTATGGTGGGAAACGCTGGAAGCCATCAGGATGTTCTCGACCTAGAAAATAGTGAGTTGAAAGCAGCACTGCTCTCCTAGAGGGATTGCAGAGGTTAGTGCCCCCATGAAGGACCTGGGAATGGAGGGGTGGTGATCCCCACCACGTCCCCATCTGGCTCTCCTGATTGGCCTGTGAAAAAAACAGATGAATCCTGGAAAATGGCAGTGGGTTATTGAAAGCCTTACCAGGTAGTAACCGTTTACTGAGTCACCTAAAAAACTGCTAGTTTTGAGTGGGACCCAGAAAAAGAGAATGCTTTGCCATGGGTCCAGGCTGCTGCACCTGCTGCTCTGCCACGTGACCCCGCAGACCCAGATCCAATGGGGCGTCAAGTGGCAGTGGCAGGTGGGGAAGCTGTAGGGTGGGTGCCTTTGGCAGGTCCCTATCGGTGAATTGCAGCACAGGGTTTAGGGTTTTGGAGCAAGGCCCTGTCATTATCTGCAGATAACTATTCTTTTTTTGAGAGACAGCTCTTGGCCTGCTACTGGTTCTTAATAGAGACTGAACTCTTAACTATGGACCACCAAGTTCTGGGCTGTGCGCCATGAATTGGGTGTTACATGATCCACCAAGCCATAAAGCTAGCATGTACAGCAATACTCCATCACCAAAAGGAAGTGGTGTAGATGTGACCGTCCCCAAGCGGGCCCTGAAAATACAAGTAAGTTACATGAAGAAACGACTCAAATGCCTGTGGTTCTCACTCCGGCTACACTGCCCTCTCTCTCCCAGCCTGCACCTGTGGCCTCAAGTAAGGAATGAGGTGAGAGGGGAGGAAAAGGCTTGGGCTTGGTTTACAGATGGGTCTGTGTGACATGCAGGCACCGACCAAGAGTGGGCAGTGGCAACTCTGCCGCTTCTCTCTGGACATCCCCGAAGGACAGTGGTGAAGGAAATCCTCCCAGTGGGCAGAACTTTGAGCCACACATCTGGTTGTTCACTTAGCTTGGAAGGAGAAAAGGCCAGACATGTAATTATATACCGAATCATGGGCTGTGGTCAATGGTTTGACTGCATGGTCAGGGGCTTGGAAGAACTATGATTGGAAAATTAGTGACAAAGAAATTTGTGGAAGAGGTATGTGAACAGATCTCTCTTAATGGGCAGAAAACATGAATATAATTGTATCTATGTGAATGCTCACCAAAGGTTGACCTCAGCAGAGGACAATTTTAATAAACAAGTGGATAAGTTGACCCATTCTATGGATATAAATCAGCCTATTCTCAAAGCCACCCCTGCCATTGCCCAGTGGACTCCTGAACGGAGTGGCCGTGGTGGCGGGGAGGGAGGTTGTGCATGGCTCAGCAGCACAGACTTCCCCTCCCTAGTGCTGACCTGGCTGTGGCCACCGCTGAGTGCTCAGTCTGCAGCAGCAGACACCAACACTGAGCCCCAATTTGGCACCATTTCCCGGGTGATCAGCCAACCACCTGGTGGCAGGTGGATTACATTGGACCATTTCCATCATAGAAGGGACAACATTTTGCTCTTATTGGAACAGACACTTTGGATACAAATTTACCTTCCCTATATGCAATGCTTCTACCAAGACCACCATCCATGGACTCACAGAATGCCTTTTCCATTGTTATGGTATTCCACACAGCATTGCTGCTGACCAAAGAACTCACTTCACAGCAAAAGATGTGTGGCAACGGGCCCGTGTGCATGGAATTCACTGGTCTTACCATGTTCCCCACCAACCTGAAGCAGCCGACTTGATAGCATGGTAGAATGGCCTTTTGATGACTCGGTTTCAGCACCAGCTAAGTGGTGATACTTTGCAGGGCTGGGGCAACTTTCTCGGGATGGCTGTGTAGGCTGTGTCTGAATCAGCATTGAATGTATGGTGCTCCTTCTCCCACAGCCAGGACTCACAGGTCCAAGAATCAAAGGGTGGAAATGGCAGTGGTTGCTAGCAACATTTTTGCTTCTTTTCCTATAGCTTTATGCGCTGCTGGCCTAGCAGTCGTATTTCCAGAGGGAGGAGTGCTTCCGCCGGGAGACACAACAATGGTTCCATTGGACTGGAGGCGAAAACTGCCACCTGGCCACTTTGGGCTTCTTGTGCCTCTAAATGAATAGGCAAGGAAGGGACTTGTGGTGTTGGCTGGGGTGGTTGACTCCGACTACAAGGGGAATTGGGTTACAAGTCCACAATGGAGATAAGGAGACGCCTTAGGACAGCAGCCCCCAACCTTTTTGGCACCAGGGACTGATTGGTTTCATGGTGAGAGCGATGGGAAGCAGCTGTAAGTACAGATGAAGTTTCACTGCTTGCCTGCCACTCACCTCCTGCTATATGGCCCAGTCCCTCCTGCTGTGTGGCCTGGTCCCTAACTTTTATGGAAGACAATTTTTCCATGGATGGAGGGGGTGGAGGGAGGCAGAGCCTGTGGGGTCCAGTGCCTAACATGCCATGGACCAGTACCAGTCTGTGGCCCAGGGGTTGGGGACCGCAGCCTTGGGGTGTCACTTAGCATTAGTCTTATTGTGACCCTGTGATTAAGGTCAAAGGAAAACTACAGCAGGTGAATCCAGGCAGGGCTAGTAACAGCCCAGACCCTTGAGGAATGAATGTTTGTGTCACTCCACCTGGTGAAGAACCACAACCAGCCTAGGTGCTTGCTGAAGGCAAAGGGAACACAGAACGGGTAGTGGAAGAAGGGAGTTATAAACACCAGCTACAGCCACCTGACTGGTTACTGTAATTGTGGTGACTATTTCCTCTTTATTCTGCCATGAATATGTTTCTGTATGTGTGTATCTTTGTTTCTTTCCTCTCTTATTCCTTTATTATGTAAAACAAGATGCATTGATTTTTAAGTCATAGCGTGTGAGTATTGTTAATTTTACACGACAGCATTTATGTCACAGATTATCAAGGTGAAGAGTCACCCAAGGACTTTACTTACTTTTCTGGGGAAAGGGTTAGTGTATTTTTGGTTGTACAAAGGTGCAATTATGACCTTATTATTTTCTTTATTTGGAGATTAAGTATGGCTTAAAGAGATACATGTGGGTGCAAGTTGACAAGGGGTGGGCTTGTGATGGTTAATTTTATGTGCCATCCTGAGTGGCCACGGGGTGCCCAGGTTAAGCGCTGTTCCTGGGTGTGTCTGGGAGGGTGTGTCCGGGTGGGACCAGCATTGGAATCCATGGGCTCAGTAAAGCAGACGGCCTCCCCAGTGTGGGTGGGCCTCATGCAACCCTCTAGGGGCCTGAATAGAACATGAGGGAGAGTGAGGTGTAATTTGCCCCTTTTTGCTTCCTGCCTGCCTGCTTGAGCTGGGACAGCTCATGTCATCTCCTCTCATCCCTGGACTAGGATTTACACCATTGGCGTCCCTGATTCTCAGGCCTTTGGACTCAAACTGAATTCCTCTCAGGCTTTCCTGAGTCTCCAGCTTGCAGACAGCAGATCCTGGGACTTTCAACCTCCATAACCACAGAGGCCAATTCATATATCCTACTGGTTCTGTTTCTCTGGAGAACTCCAATACATTAGTTTAGGGTTACCATGCCCGAATGGACAGGAAATGGGTCTTGGAGTGAGACGGACTTAAATTCAAATCGTGATTCCACAATTTCCTAGCCTCTTACCGTTGGCCTGTGACTTGTGACTTGACCTCCTTGAAGCTGTACAATAAGGACAATGCAGTTCACCTCGGGGGTGGAGTGAGAATTGAAGATGATGCGTGCACAGTGCTGAGCTAGAGCCAGTGTCGACGAGCAGAGAGGGAGGCTGGTGATGGAGAGGAGATGACTGTGGCTGGACCCCGCAGGCAGCAGGTAGCTCTCTGCGTTGGGGAACGTGGTCAGCAGTGTGTCCTGGGGAGCACAGCCAGCTGGCACTGTGGGAGGGAGACTGGAAGGGCAGGCTGCAGCCGGAGACCAGCGAGGAGCCACTCAGCAAGCCACTCCCAGGCAGCGTGGGCCAACCAAGATGGCGGCAGTGAGTGAGGCGGGAGGGGAAGGCTTTAGGCGGGACACTCAAGCTTTTCCTTTTCCCTTGATTATGGTAGACCACAGGCCTGCAGTGGGTTGTTTAGTAGGGTAATAACAGTTAACACAGAGGCAGTTTACGGCTCCTGATTATCCTCTCAGTTTCCGTTTCCTCTTAGGTCGACTGTTCTTCACAAAACCTAGAGTGAACTTTCTGAAGCACAAATTTTGTTGTCACACTTCCCCGTGATTGTCTTCCTTGGCTCCCCACTGGCCACAGGATAAAGCCCTGCCCCTCAGCATGACCTTCGTGAGGTCCTTTATGCCCTCCAAGTGAGCTTCCTCCCTGACCATTTCCCTCACAAATATCCTTCCCCTAAATGCTACGGCCACACGAAACTATTTGTTTTGACCCTTTGATGCACATGCTTTTTTCCACTCTGCGTGGAATGTTCTTCCTCCTTTTTCTTCTTTGCAGACCTCTTTTTATCCTTTAGGCCTCAGCTGAATCCCACCTACTATGTTCATTCCTTTCAGAGAAATTAAAATATTTTTGTTGGGCTTGCATGATGCTTCCTGTGTACTTCTATTTAAGCCCCTATCTCAGAGTTCTGTAAATATTTGTGTAAACATTGCTTTCTCCCATGAGTTAAGGCCTACTCAGTATTCAGGACTCAAAATAAGCATCATTTCTTCAAGTCCCCAAGCCTAGAGTCCATCCTTTGCCATGTTCTTTCATAGACCTGAATCTTTTTCTCAGAGCCCTTATCTCAGTTTGTAATTGCATGTTCATGAGTGAGATTACCCGACCAATTCTCCTCTGGCACTAGGCTGTAAGCGTCAGGAGGGCAGAGTGCAGATTCACTGTTGAATCCTCCATATCTAGGGCAATGTGCCTGGCACATAGTGGGGGCTCAATAAATCTCCTTTAAATGAATGAAAACACAAATGGCTAAGAGCCCCTCCTTTGGGTACTGAGGTTATCAGCAAATCCCTTCTTCTTCTTCTTCTTTTTTTTTTTTTTTTTTTTGAGACAGAGTCTCGCTTTGATGCCCCGGCTAGAGTGAGTGCCATGGCGTCAGCCTAGCTCACAGCAACCTCAAACTCCTGCGCTCAAGCAATCCTGCTGCCTCAGCCTCCCAAGTAGCTGGGACTACAGGCATGCACCACCATGCCTGGCTAATTTTTTCTATATATATTAGTTGGCCAATTAATTTCTTTCTATTTATAGTAGAGACGGGGTCACGCTCTTGCTCAGGCTGGTTTCAGACTCCTGACCTCGAGCAATTCACCCGCCTCGGCCTCCCAGAGTGCTAGGATTACAGGCGTGAGCCACCGCGCCCGGCCCAAATCCCTACTTCTGAAACTGCCTTCTTTATTAGATAGAGTTTTTCTGGTTGCAAATTAAAACAAACAAAAAAAAAAAAAACAGAAAAACCCCTAAAAAGCACAAAGAAGAATTTATTGGAAGGTTACTTGGCAAATCATGTAATTGAGGGAAGAGTTGAAGAAGTCAACTGAAGAACTATAGTAACTAGGCTGCTCTAGTGATGTCAACCTCGGGAGTGAAGAGACCTTTCCTCTGGAACTTTGCTGTCAGTGTGGTTAGTTCTCATCTCCTGGTCTCTGTTGCCCTCATGCAAATTTCAAATTCCCAGAAGAGAGAAGCTGATTGGCTCATTTAGGTCAGGAATTTGCCACTCCACCAGCCGTCTCCAGGATGCAACTTCATGCAGTACAGACCCGGCTGCCAGGAGCCCATTCCCACGATTCCCGGAGAAAAGGGATCCCTGTGAGAAAAGGACAGAGAGCTACCAAGTCAGGTGTGCAACTTGGTCTCTTGATTCATATCTAAGATTGTTTCTTCTTTCCTTCTCCCTACTCCTTTGCATAATGTATGACAGTGGTGATGGAACCCATAGGGTGTCAAGTAGGGAGAAACGACTGTGATGGAATGAAGGAGACAAATGAACATGAGTTGGAATTTCGTAATATTCTGAAAAGTGCGCCTTTGGCATCACCCTCTGCAGCACTGGGCTGCTGTAAGACCAAAACCAAGAATGTATTAGGGCTCGAACATCTTAAAGTTTATTTCTTGCTCTTCTGAAATCTCAAAAGTGTTCCTGATCTGCTGGTGGCTGTCCTCCAAGAAGTGAGTGGGGGCCCAGCCTCCTGCCACGTTGTGGTTTTTCCACATTTAATATACAGAAGGTGCCAAGGTCACCATGTTCATCTGCATCAAGTCTGTGAAGGGGGAAAAGCAAAGGGGACCAGGCCTGGCAGTGATGCCCAACACCTCTGCTGTTCACATTCCACTGGCTAGAACCCAGTCACATGCCACGTCTAATTCCAAGGAAGGCTGGAAAATAGAACCAATCTGTGAGACTTGGAAGGAAAGAAATCAAGTCGGATGCACGGCTAGCCCATCTACAGGCTGTTACCTGGACGTGCTGTTAGCTGTTTCTCCTGGGGAGCAGGTGAGGGTGCCCGTGCCTGGGTTCTGTGCCGAGTTACCCAGGGGCATACCTGGCTGCACAGGAAGGGGAGAGGGTGTTGGGCGGCGCAAGGGTGGATTTTCTGAGGACTCGTTCAGCTACATGGTGATTTTCCTCTCTCTGGAAACTGCCCCCTAATCCATAAGATTAGGACCCCGCATGCCTTGCTGATATTGACAAGGCCTTCCTGCCCTGACCAACCAATCAGATTCAATCATCGGAGAATTTGAAATTCGATCAGGGAGTCTGGTTATGGAGGTTGGCTATGGAGTCATTGTCACAGCAGCCTTGTGGAGAAGACCCTGAATCTCTGCCAGGGAAAGCCCTGGAGGACCGGTGGCTCTGTCCTTCCCAAGGCCAGTCGCTCCCGGCTTCCTTGGCTGGAGGAATCTGTACTCTCAAATTATTTTACATCGAAGGTGCTCACATGGGTGGCTATTTCTTGTAATCAACATAATTTTACTTAATAAAGAAAAAATTAATGTTTATTTGACCTTGGGCAAGTCACTCTAACAGCCACAGATTTCTCATTTATAAAATGGGGATTATTTTATCTGCCCTGCCTACCCCTTGGGACTATTGTCAGAGTTTAATGGAATAAAGTACACAAAGTGCTTCAAGAACAGTGAAAATCCACGCAAACACGAGCGGGGCTATTTGTCTATAGCAAGAAGAATTTAAAGAGCTTTCTCCAAGTATGAAAGAGGTTTTCTTTCTTTCTTTTTTAAGTCTAATTGCTCTGTGGTCAGCCCCTCTCAAATTCAGGAAGTCTCCATAGTTAGAGGTTTACTTTTCTTTTCTTTTGCTAGATATTTAATACTTTGATTATTTCTGACACTGAAATTACCCATTACTAAAATTACCCACTTTGCCTTTTGCCAAACCAAGCCTGATTTTTGCATTATTTTTGACGTTTGGGGCCATTTTCAGCAACTCTGTCTGAGTCTGAATAGAGCAGTTGTTCTCAAACACACCGTACCCAATGTCCTCTTTTTATAACATATTTCACACCTCCTTACTTTTCTGGGCTGAAATCATTTTAGCTTGCGAGGGCTGCCATAACAGAGCACCATAGACTGGGTGGTTTATACAACAGAAGTTTATTGTCGCACGGTTCTGGAAGCCAGAAGCCTGAGATGGAGGTGTCAGCAGGTCTCCTCTGAGAAGCCCGTGACAGGGAGTCTCTTCCAGGCCCCTCTCCCTGGCTTGCCATCCTCTCCTTGTGACTTTTTATATTATCCTCTCCTATGTGTGTCTCCGTGTCCAAATTTCCATATTTAATAAGAATACCAGTCATCTTGCATCGAGACCTATGCCAATAACCTCATTTTAACTTGATTGTGTCTGTAAAGACCCAATGTCCAAATAAATAAGATCTGAGTACTGTGGTTAGAACTTCAACATCTCTCTCTCTCTTTTTTTTAATTCAGCCCAGAATAGAAATTAATGCTATTCTCCTTATATACATTATTTTTTAAAGGTCAACATGATGCTCTCACTTAAAAGTAAATGGAAAGTAATTTATAATAAAATATTATGTGTTTTTATAGGTAAATGTCCCAACAGGAACACAGTAGAAGATACAACGCCTGAGTTGGATGCTTGGGGCCACCGTGCAGCCTCTCTGTGGCAACAACAGATGGGAACGCACACGGCCGCAGGTGAGCTGTGTTGGTAGCTCAGACGCCATTCAAGGAACTCTGCCATCGGTGACATGATGTCACAAATGATGATCAACTCTGGGTAAATAAGATACTATCTTCTCTCAATTTACATGGTAGTCTTGTTCCTTGAAAATTCAGCATATTTTAAAACCTTCCAAGAAATGCTTTGTGTTTGCACGTAAAACAGAACAAACGAGTTTTTAGCTACAGGAAGCTCTGGTAGAGGAACACTGGAAAATCAGGCAGGATGTGGGAGGTCTCTTCACTGTGGCCGAGTGTCCGGGGCATTGCTGGATGTTGAGCATTCTTTGTCCTCATCAAATAATATCAGTGGGACACCCCTTGCCATTGAGGCAAAAATAGCACATACGTTGCTACAATGCATCTGCCCCATTGAGAACCATGGGAGGAAAGAGGGCTTCAAACAGCCCAAGCGAGCAACCATCAAGAAGAGGATGGGTGACAGCCACTGGGGTGTGCTATGCTGAAGGGACCATGTTCACCTTCCATCCAGGTAGCTGGCACCTCCCTGATCAGGAAGGGCAGTGGAGGTCACTGGAACCAGTCATATACCTGGGTGGGTCCTGGAGGTTTCAACCCTTCTCTCTCTTATAGCCAGCAAGTGCTAGGTGCATAGCAGCCATCCCATAAATGGTTGTTGGGTATTGTTTTGAACAGCACCCCCAAACTGGGGTGGGAGGAGATTCATTTTTTGTCCATTTGGTCAACAAAGAGTTATTGAACTATGAGTTGGACACCATGTTAAGCCCTGAAAAATCCACCAGCAAAAGGCAATCCCTGATTTCTTTCTTTCTTTTTATTTATTTCAAAATATTAAGGGGACTCACTGATTTCAAAGACTGTCCATTCCAGCGATGAAGAGAGACACCCAAGCAGGTATGTTACAATACAAAATGAGTTACGTGTTGGGTACTGTGGAATCCTGTAAAGAGGGGTGCTTGGCCCAGGTGAGCACGTTAGGTCTGGTAAGGGAATTCTGGTCGAATATCAGAGGGTAACGGGGGGTTGTCCTATTGAGTGATGTGGCACCCACAGTGCTACTTTCCTCCTCAGTGGAGACAGAAGATGATGGGACATGGACAGGGAACCCCAGTCTTACAGACAGAGGCAGGATGTGGGGTAGGGAGTTGAGGTGCTCACCTGCACCCAATTCTTGATCCTGGTCCCACCCAAACTTCAGCTCCCAAAGCCTCCTTTACCAAATCACGTCCCATTCTTCCTCCTCTTTAGTCACCCTTCTTAACTCTGCCTTCTGGATGTCAACTGCACCCTGAGCAGAGGAGAAGAGATATTCAGGGACTACAGATCC
Organism: Mirza zaza; assembly: GCA_008750895.1. NCBI lineage: Eukaryota > Metazoa > Chordata > Mammalia > Primates > Cheirogaleidae > Mirza > Mirza zaza. Next base: position 16,043 of record VSMD01077389.1, on the reverse strand, counting down.
TGGGGGCTACAGTCTGGCTTAAGCTTTGGAGAAGCTGATTCCCTTGGGCGCTGACCCCCACATGGCCCCCAGGCCATGTCCCTCGCTAGCACCTATAAAGATGCTTGTACTATGAGCTGTACGGGCTGGCGTCGCCTCCAAGGAGGGGAAAGGAATTGGCTCTCTTCTGGTCTACCCCCACTTCCCGTCTGTCCTCTCCTTTGTCATACATGTCTCCAGCTGGGTTCGCCCTCATGGACATTTTCATCCATGTCCAACCTTCTAATGAGGAGCTCTGGACTCCAGCTAGCATGTGGGGACAGAGACATACTTAAATGCACTCCTGATGTCAACAAGAAGAATCAAATTAAACAAAAAAGCTTCTGAGTGGGGTCCAGGGCCTCAATAAAACATCTTTGTACTGGGACTTGGAAGAAGACTTTGATGAAGGGAGCAAACAGGGAAAATGTGGTCCTCGCCTGCCCTCCGTGAAGCTGAAGGCAGCATAAACACTTCCAGGCATTATTTCTAGCCAGGGAAAGAGGCTAAGCAGTTGTCTGGAGTCAAAGACTGCCAGGAGTAATAAGAAAACCCTTTAAGTATGTTTTTTCCATCTGTTTAATTTCTCATGTTGAAAATGGAGAAAAAATATAAATAAATAATTCAGAGAAATGTCACATGCAATTACCTCCACCATGGAAAAACAAACAAGGCTTCACTTCATTAGGGAGGTTCTCATGCGACCTGTGCCTTCTGGTGGGGTGCCTGCCTCTCCTGGCTGGAGGTCTTCAATCTTCTGGGCTTCCAAGTTGAGTTGCTCAAGCTCGACTTCGGCCGAAACTCTGCTCCAGCAGCCAGGCGAGGGCATCTCTAGGGGACTCTATCCCATGGGCATCTTCCTCTCTCCTTAATCCTATTTCTGAAGATGAAATCAGGTGAAGGGGCACATGCGAGCAGTCTGGAGGATCAGAAGTCAGTGGAGGCTCTGGTGGTGCCGGCCCAGGTATATTGGAAGGCGGGAGCTGACCCTATGGATGTGCGCACCAGCCTTCCATCTTTCTTTTAGCATCTATTGTGCTAACCAGCTTCCAGTCCCCTAGTGGCATCCATAGGGCCACTGAGATCAAATTACAGCAGGGCCCCTGTTGGCAAACACGCTGATGTGCCACGTCCTTGTGGTTGATTCTGTCTATCCACATCAGAGCAGCAGAAGGTGATTTGGACCTTTAACTTGAATCCGGTCTTTCTAGGACAGTGAGAGTGTTTGCTCTTGCCAGCCTCCAGCTGACCTTGTACACCATCCTCAGGACAAGGAAAGTTGGTCATTCAACAATCCCCATTTAAACAACGTCTGTTTAAATTCCATCTGCAGAGCCCTGAGCCCAGGGTCTTATGTGCATGGGTCTTCAGTAAATGGGATTTGGAGACAGTGAGTTTTGAGTGGTGGTTGCTTTCTATGCTAAGATTTCTGCTCCCCACCACCACCACCCCAAGCAGATGACCACACCACAAACTTTTCAGAAAAATACAAGGCCATGCATACCAGCAACCTCAACTTTTCTCTTCCATATAGCATTGTTTTTCTAGATCTCTTCTTCCCTCATTCTCCTCATTCTTTTCTTATCTCCTAGGTTTAAACCCTAACCTATGTCTGGGTCCCATCGGCTCCTTTCTTGTTTAGAATCTTTCTCCAACAATTTATTCCACTCCTTAAATTCTTCCTCCTCTATAGCTTTCTTCCACTTTGTCTGCGAATCTGTCTGCCTTTCCCTTCATACCTCAAACTTGGCTTGTCTAAAAATTCAGTTATGTTTAGCTTCACAAACCAGCCCATCTTCCCAGTGGGAGAACATTCTTCCAAGCATCTGAGACAAACCTTTGGAGTCATTTTTGATTCATCTGCCTTCCTTGGGTGTCTCTTGCATTCAACCCTCTTTGCCACTTTCACTGTGACAAACCCAGTTCAGCTTCTTGTCTGTGAAAATACAAATGATAATAATAATTTTGTATTAAGTGCCTACGTTTCGCCAAGCACTGTGCTGCATGCTTTATCTCACTGTTCACATCAATGGTGTGAAATGCCTTCTATGATTATCCACCTTTTGCACATGGGGAAACCGAGGCTTAGTTAAGTAACTTACCTTACCCAAGATCCCTACAGTTGACAAAGGGAAGAGCCGGGATTCATAAGCAGGTCAGCTTGAGCTTTTAACCATAACACTAGGCTGACCACTGTGGTTGTTTCCAAAAGAATCTCCTAAACACACAGGTTTTCTGTGCTTCCTCTGCCTTCTTCCCTGCTGCCAGAGTGATCTCTCTAAAGTACATTTGGGACTGCATCTTCCTCCACTTCAAATTTCTCACTGGCTTTTATTGCCTGCAAGATCAAGTCCAAACACCTATGACCTTGGTATTCAAGGTTCCAGTTAAAATAGGAGGCTCACACCTTTCTCATTTGGGAAGACTCCTTCTTAACTCTGTCTGTTGAAATCTCTCTTCTCCAAAGCCCATTGCAAATGTTATCTCCTCCCTGGAACATTGTCTGACCACACTACTATCAAATAGAACAACTGTTCTCTTTGCTTAAGCTGCCACTGTGCTTAATTTGGGTCACTCTCATAGTGCCTGTGCTCTGGACTGACTCATAACATGATTATTTGAATATGTGTGTTAGTTATATTCTTGAGGTCAGGGATATGTCTATTTTTGTAGCCCTCATAGTATCTATCAACATGTCTTAGACATAGGAAGTGTATTAATTAGGGTAACACTGGCTACTGCAACAACAGATAGACTCCCAGTGGCTTAACATGCTGCAAGTTTATTTCTCACTCAGGTGAAGTTCAGCTGATGATGGAGAGGCGACAATTGTACTCTGTTCCATAAAGTCATTCAGGGGCCTAAACTAAGCCTCAGTTAAACAAAAGGAGATGCTTCCGTCTTCAACATGTGGCCCCCAACTTTGCTTTGGGCATTGATGTCCAGACAGCGGACGTAGTAACTGAGAGGAGGGGGCAAAAGAATGTACCGGAGGTTCCTTGGTCTGGGTGTGGAAGGGGCACATTCCCTGGGCTAGAATTCAGTCTGTTAACCATATAAGCTATAAGGAAGAATAGGAAATATAGTTGCTGTATGTTAGGAAGGAGAAGAAATAGATTTGGGGACTAGCTAACCAGTCTATATTTGTGGAATGCATAATTGATAATTGCTATTTATTTATCAGGGAGGTGGGTTGAATTAGGAGCAGTGGTCTCCAAAGCAGGGTACACCCACCTCAGGGTGCACAAGATGGTCCACTGTTATGAGGAAATGTGTGTTAAAATTTCTTTTTATTAATCTAAAAGAATAGGAACTTCAGTGTTGCTGACATTCAGTATATGGAATAATGCCAGTGTCTACGTTTGGTTCTCACGTCACTGGTCTCATGTCTTATCTAACATGTGAATTTCCTTGAGGGGGAGAGTGTCCCCCCTCCCTGTGCAGGGGTTGTGGCATTGTCAGCCACTGCTGCAATCATTCGTTTGCATTTAGGACCTTATGACAAACTTCAAATTGTGTGTGCTTAGGTAAGTGGCTTCGTGGTTTGTTTTATCTGGTTTTAACAAAATCATCCTCCATAAAGTAGAAAAATGGCTTGCAGTAAACCTGGAGAGAAATTGCTGGTTGCAGATAATACTAATAATGAAAGCAGTGGTGAACCATTAGAAAGGTATCAGGGCTGGCTCTTCTCATACAAGCTCTTTGTTGGCCACATTATGAGGCAAAACAATGATAATCTAATCTGCTCCAGCAATAAGTTTGACACACACACACACAAATTGAAATGACCAAAAAAACCCCTACTTGAAATATGAATTTACATTCTCTACCATTAACAATGAAACTCAAGCTAAAGGCATATGGAAACTTATGCTATCAATTAAAGCTACTATGAAGCTAACACTATTTGCAAAACATTAAAAAATGTGTTATCCCAAATAGGAAGGGAAATTTCTACAATTCTTGAAATGTCTAGAGCCATTCACCAATCATGCTCAATGTAGTGCTTTACCAAAATCACAACAAATTTGAGGACAACTGTTTGGAAGCTCCTATGAAAATTTCTTATTTAGTAGCAAGTGGGGAAAAGCTATGGAGGAAACGCTTGTCATTCTTACTGTGGTGGCAACAGCTGGAAAATAATGCATAGAGTGCAGATTGATGAGTAACCTAAGATGTATTCCTTTGTAAGCAAAGGAAGATGTTGGAAGGTGTCTTGAAAATACCACTGAAGAGCTGAAGAAATAAGTCCTAGGAGAAGATTCGACAGTGTGGGAGGTTTACTCTGCAGTTGGATCGGAGTACAGATGTTTCTAGCATGTCTCAGCTTATGGAATTTGCTAATTCCGCTCAGTAACGGAATACATCCTGGTGATGGAATACATCCCGGCCTTACTTTTCTTGTGAACCATCTAGAAGGAAGATGGACTGGAGAAGATACTTTTAATGCTAAGGGACAAGAACAATGTTTTATGAGAATATAAAAGGACTTCCAGGATAACCCTACAGAGATAGATTCAAAGGTGACTTTCATCTTTGACCCACTTCAGAGGCAAGCAATTATTACAAAGAAGTTGTCACCAGAGGGCATAGTTTTAGAGGATGACAATGCTGAGGCTAACTTTCAAAACAAAATGAAGCAATAAAACAAGCACAAAAAACTTTAACATATACAAGAATCTTTGGAGTATTCTGTAGCAATGGGAAGTAATGGTGAAGTTATTTTGTATCGCACAGAGGTTGGCTGGTTATCTGCTGTAAAATACTTAAAAGAGTTGTCCCACTTAGAGGCAAGGTATCCAATTTCTTTTCCTATAAGACATTGCACATTCACAGACACTTTCTGTGGCATGTGGCTGTCAGTGGTTTGCTACTGGAGGTTATTTTTGAAGTAATAAATAAACACAATCCATGAATGTAAAGATGATATTTTAACTCTGAGTAAGAAAGTTACTGATTTTCAAGAGTAAATCATGCTTTGGAGAAATCATTTTGAAAACAAATGTTTAGAAATATTACAAGTAAGATGTGCAACATTTGGGGGATGGACATGCTTGAAGCTCTTACTCGAGGGGGGAGGGGGGCATGGGCAATATATGTAACCTTAACACATGTACCCCCATAATACGCTAAAATAAAAAAAAGAAATATTTCTACTACTTTGTCATATTGTTGAAAATGATGTGTTACCTATAAAAATGTATTACCTGCACATTAAGAAAAATTGGAAACAGTTATGGAGGGAGTATTTCAGAGAGTTTTTAACCTCTCTCTATTTGTTAAAATCATTAAAAAATTGCTGTCCTCTGACTGGATTGCAAAAAAAATGTATTGAATCAGAGACAAAGAAATTGAGTAGCCCAATTTTAAGAAAAACTTCATCGTGGTTGGTATAAGGATTGAATAATGAGCTTCCTGACCCAGTAAGTACAGTCAGCCGTGCACATGGATCTCTCTTGTGGGCAGTAGCAACTTTTCAGCCATGACAGTCGCTACAACCATGCCTGTACAACCAGACAAACCAACAAACACCATTTTGTCTTTTCACAAAGTATAAAACTAAGACTTGCGACAATAATGAAGTACATTCAATGACCTCACTATCATTAAAAAAAATGTTCAAAGTCTCCTTTAATTATCAGTGAATAATCTATGGGAGATGAGTGACTATGCTTAATTTGTCTTATAAAACTTTTCCAAGCATGTGGCTGCATGTCTTCTTGCCATTTCCACACAAGGTGACTGTAGTATTATGAACAATAACAAAGTTTCTGAGCAATTAGAGAAATTTGAGAGTTGGGCTTCAAACTGGGGACAAGAAATGGTTATCCTAAACAAGCCATCGAAGGAAGCAATGAGCAGACAAGAGACAACCCATAGAGTGGGAGAAAATATTTGCAAAACATACATCTGATAAAGGGTTAATATCCAAAATATATAAAGAACTCAAGCGACTCAATAGCAAGAAAACAAATAGCTCAATTTAAAAAATGGGCAAAGTACCTGAACAGACATTTCTCAAAAGAAGGCCTACAAATGGCCAACAGGTTTATGCAAAAATGCTCAACATAATTAATCATTAGGGAAATGCAAATTAAACCCCAAGGAAATATAACTGCACACCTGTTCGAACAGCTTTTACCAAAGCTAATGAAAGAGAACCAGCTGGTGAGGGAACCCTTGTGCACTGCTGGTGGGAATGTAAATTAATACAACCATTATGGACAAAAGTATGAAGGTTCTTCAAAATATTAAAAATAGAACTACTACATGACCCAGCAATCCCAGTTCTGATATATATCCAAAGGAAAATAAATCAATTTTTCAAAAAGATATGTGTACTCTCACGCTCATTGCAACATTATTCACGATAACCAAGAAATGGAATCTACCTAACTTAACTGTCCAGCACAGATTGAGAAAATGTGGTACAGACACACAGTGGAATACTAAGCAGCCTTTAAAAAGAAGGAAATCCTATCATTTGGGACAATACAGACCAACCTGGAGGACATCAAGCTAAGTGAAATAAGCCAGGCATAGAAAGATAAATGGTGCATGATCGCACTTATACTTGGAATCTAAGACAGTTGAACTCATAGAAGAGAGAATTGAATTGTGGTTACAAAAGGCCAGAGGAGAGGAGAGAAGGAAGGAGTGGGCAGTTGTTGGTCAAAGGGTGCAAAGTTTAAGTTAGACAGGAAGAATAAGTTTTCAAGATCTTGCACAGCAGAGTGTCTACCGTCAATGATAATATAGATAAGAGTATATTTCAAAATAGCTAAAAGAGTAAATGTCAAATGTCTCACCACAAAAAAGTAAGTGAGGTAATAGAGATGGTAATTAGCTTGGTTAATCATTTTACATTATATACATATATCAAAACATCACCTTGCATCCCATATATATATATATATATAGTTATGATTTGTCAATTAAAATAGTTCATTTTAAAAAGCCAAAATTGGCTTGTCTGTGCTAAGTTAAAATTTGAATAACACCTACATTGATAGGTAAGGTTAGGAAGAAATACCCAATAATGTCCCCTTTACTCATTCAACACTCACTGATTCTCCACCATGGGACAGACACTATATGCACAAAGACACCTAAGACAATGTCCTGCCCTCAGAGAACTTGTAGCCCAGATTCAAGAAATAATCGAATGTGACAAAGTCATACCAACATGCTGACTAAAAATAATTCCTCCTCTTTCTTCCACACTTTCCTCAGTTGTTAAATTCTTTCAGAAAGTGGCTTAACTCCATTGCTCCTCCAGATTCCTGTCATTGTGCTCCTGGTTCCTCTTATTTGAACTGGAGAGGTCTGTCATTCCAGAATCTTCTCATAATCTAGAGATTTGTGTTTCTTGACTCTTTGGTCATTTTCCTCACAACTTCTTATTAAAACCCCATCCCAAAGCAACTGACAGCTTCCTCTTATCTTCCTCTGGTAGGAAAATGGAGTGGCATGTCGAATTGACATAAATGGCTGTGACAATAAAAGAAAAAACTATGATTATAGGCATTTATTGTGTCCCAGGTATGGGGCTGAGCACTTTACATACATTATTTAATGTTCCATGGCCTCGCAAAACAGCTCAGTCTCCAGGGAGACGTCACCTTCAACAGGGAGCCACACTGGGGATGGTGGGGGGGCTGGTGCCAGGTGTCCCACACCTGTGGGCATGTGAGATTGTGTGTCCCTGGGTGGGCACTCAGCATCTTCTCCCCACTCTTGTCATCGTCTGTCATTTTGTGCCTCTCCCTTGGAGAACAGCACTTTGTAGTTAGTAAGGGATTAGTCATTGTTAAATAAGTGAAAAGACTTTTAAAAAATTGGTGTTCAAAAGCATTTAGTGGAGAAGTAATAAATAAATCCACCACTTACTATTCTTTATAGAGATGATAGGAATAAAAACTCAAAAGACTGTCAAACACTAGACCTTCATAGATGGTCTTTCCGTAAGAAGAGAAGGGAGAGAGGGTGACAAGCATGGAAAGGGTCTCCTGTTTCACCTCCCCAAGTTCCTTTAACCCAGCGTTGGCTGCACCTTAGAAATGTCTAGAGACTCTTTAAAAACTAATAGGGTCAAAAAAATAATAATAATAAGGTTGGAGACCCTCCCCAGATCAATTAAGTCCGAATCTCTGAGAATGAGACTAAGGCACTGTGATTCTTTTTAACACTCCCCTGAATTATTATATTTTAATGCCCAGAATGAGAACACTAAACATGTCAGTTTGTATCCCACCACTCAAGGAATGAGGACTGAAATCCCAGTCCTCAGCGGCCACATCTCCATGACGTCCTGTTGCCTGGTCTAACCCACTGAGGCAGACCTGAGAAGACCCGTGCACCTGTCTTCTTCCCCAGTGGGTCTTCCTCAAATGCCTAGAGGATGTGGCAGTACTTGAGGAGGGCCTGAGGGAGCTTTGGGTCCATGAACACGATGGTCTGGGCTTCTTTAAGTCCCAGAGAGAACAGACTCCTGGTGGAGCCACCAAGGAAAGAACCTAGTCTCTGAGGGGTGGGTCACAGGTCACCTGGCAGCTGGCACCCTGGGCATCAGTGATCCTCAGGGCCAGTTCCAGCTGCTGCCTGCCCAGATCTTGTACAAGGAGGCTCCTTAGCCCCCTCCAACTCTCTCTCCTCACTATGGTCCCCACACTGGCCAGTCCCCAACCTGAACCAGTGAGTTGTTCCCCCGCATGAACCCTACCCCCCTTACAGCCATCCTGGGCTCTGCCGTAGACTAGAGGGCTATTTCAGATCAACTTTCTGGCCTTCTGGTATGGAGTCCCCAGCAGAGACCTATGACTCCCCCTGACCCTGAGGGTCTGTGATCTTCTGGCTCCTGTTTTTACCAGCCCTCTTCTTCCCCCTTCTGCCCAAGCTTTGCTCATTACGATCATTTTTCTCAATTGCCTCATCCAAGGTTTCCGTGGGGAACCAAATCTGGTCCCCATAAGTGTGTGTGGTGAGCTTTAAACAAATACTCAGGGTGGCATACAACAATATCTGCCAGATATAGCTCCAAAGGAATGGGCGAAAACTGAAGAATAGACGAGAATGCGGTTTCCAGCATCAGTCTTGTAAGTGCATAAGTATCTTGGTGAGTGGTAAAAGAACCCTTGCTGTTTATTTTACTTCTCCCTCAACTGAAGTTGAAGACTTCTTGCCTATAAACCATGAAGATGCAAATTACTGTGGCCATTTTGTGGGTTTTTCCTATTATCAAAACCACTTGTTTTCATGGTGGTTCAACATTATGCTATTTGGAAATTTTAGGTGAAAAACCTGATGACTTCCCAGCATCCCAGCATTCCTTTTTATGCCGGTGGAATTTCGCTAAGCTTGGAAACAGCAGATTCCTAAGCGCTTGAGGAATTACAGAGAACCAACTATGAGTGTATTTTGTTGTCCAGTTGCATTTCTTGTTGCCGGCGGCTGGAGACTGCAGAAATTATGCGGGAGGACTTTCTGGATTGTTCTGGCCCTGGGAGCATACTTTAGATTCTTGCTACTCAAAGTGTGGTCTGAGGACCAGCAGCATCAGCTTCACCTGCGAACTTGTTACAAATGCAAAATCTCAGGCTTCACCCAGATCCACCGAACCAGAACCAGTAGATGAACGAAATCTTGACCTGACTCGTGTGCACGTTTGCGGTTTGAGAGACAGTGCTTTCTTGGCCCCTCTTCTTCTCAAAGCAATATTTGGTCCAATAGCCCCTTTCACCTAACAGCCAAGAAGATAGTGCTGACTTGGTGTCACTTGGTTCTCAGGTTGTGGCTTGCCCGCCAGGAGGTCAGCAACACTGTATAGAAGGTGGTTGGGGATGGGGCAGGTCTTTGAGGACATTGTGCCCAAGAAGTGTCTGTCAGCAGAAGTGTCACCCGGTGAGCAGAGAGGAGGATGCCTGCCTTCCTCTTTTAGCCCCGATCACCCGTGAGAACTTCACTGAGAACACTCTGTCCCCATCTGCCCCCATCCCAGGTACCTAAGCTGCAGAAGACCCTTGGGTTAGAGTTTCTTAACACATCGAATCCTGGCTCCCTCTTGGTTCCTTCTTCCCTTGTTGGTGTAGCTGGGCATTACTAAAACCCATCATTAGCCCAGAATTGTTTATAACAAATTGTTCACAAAGCCTGTTTCTCTGTCCGTTCGAATGGCTTGATGTTTGGTTATTTCACAGCCTAATATTTTTTCCAGGGGAAGATGAAGGGAAGGAAGTGTAAGACTTAATTTTGGTTTATTTTGATAGTTCAAATAACTCAACAAAATAGTCCCTTCCACTCCCAACTGCCCCTTGTTCTTATTTAGTCTGCATAATCAAGAACAGCATACATGACACAGACAGAGCTTTGGGAAATCATCAGATTTTCTCCACATCTATTTCACCAGTAACAAAACAAGGAAAGCAGCAGCCTGTAGGGCAGTGGTTTCCACCCAAATGAGGACTGGACTCACTTGGGAAGCTTTTAAAAAATACCTAGGTGCCTTCCAGATCAATTAGATGCAAATCTTTGAGAGTGAGACCAGGCAGTGGTATTTTTTTTAAAGCTCCCCAGGTGATTCTAACAGGGAACTCTTAGCACCATTCGAAGGATGAGAACCTCTGGTCTCATAAATTAGTCAAGAGCAGTGGCATGCATCAGAATATTTCTGAAGGCATGTGGGACCCAAAAAGTTGCATTTTTAACAAGTTCCCACGTGATGCCAATGCTGTGTGTCCTTATTCTGAGATTGACTTTGAGAACCATTGGTCAAGAGATCTGAGATAAAATCCTAGCTGAGCCTCTCATTCGCCACAAACCTGAATAATCTCTATCTTCTTATGGCTTTGCTGTTCTACAATAGCGGTGACAAATATTTTCAGTAAAAGGCCATCTATAATGTAATAATAAATATTTTCAGCTTTGTGAGCCATATGGTCTCTGTTGCAACTACTTAACTCTGTTGTAGCATGAAAGCAGCTGTAAACAATGCGTAAACAAATGGTGTGACTGTGCTTTCACAAAACTAATTGTGCCAGGAAGCTGGTATTGGGAACAAGTCATTTAGCTTCTTGAATGTGCCTCACTGGTCACCCATTCTCCCTACACCAGGGCAGTGTGTTGACCTCTCCTTGGCCACTAAAGTCTCTTGAACTTATAAAACAAATAATTTTCATGCATGTGAAAAACAGATGCCAAGTAAAAGCTAGACAATTAGTGAAGGTTGAAGGGGCCGTGAGATCATGGCATGCGAGATGCACAGGAAACACAACTCCCGGTGGAAATACAGTCCTGGAAGAGGCCAGGAGCCAGTACACATTTCCCACATTCTTGGGTTGGGGAATTCTGCAAGGATCAAGGGTGCCATGCCACGAGGCTTTCCAATGCCGACTGCATTTTACTGCATATTAATGGTTTTGTGAAAAATAAAGTTAGACGGAAACGTTAAATTTACAAAGAGCGCCACTTGGCAGTTTCTTGTAAAACTAAACATACTCTTTCCATACAATCCAGCAATTGTGCTCCTTGGTGTTTACCAAAAGGAGTTGAACACTGAGGTCCACACAGAAACCTGCACACAGATGTTTACAACAGTTTTATTCAAAATAGTCCAAACCTGGAAGCAACCACGATGCCCTTCAGGAGGTGAATGGATAAATAAACGATGGAATATTACTCAGCTCCCAAGACACGAGAAGACATGGGGGAACCTTAAATGCATAAGCGCTAACTGGAAGAAGCCAATCTGAGAAGGCTATATACTGTATGATTCCCGTTATAGGATATTCTGGAAAAGGCAAAACCATGGCGACAGTGAAAAGATCAGTGGTTGCCAGGGGTCAGGGAGAAGGAGGGAGGAACTGGTGGAGGACAGAGGATTTTTAGGGCAGTGAAGCTATTCTGTACGATACTGTAACGGTGGATACATGTCCTTATACATTTGTCCAAACCCACAGAATGTACAACACCAAGAGTGAACCCTGGTGTAAACGACGGACTTTGCGTGATTATGGCATGTCAGAGTGGGGTCGTCCAGGGCAGCAAACGGACCCCTCTGGCGGAGGACGCAGACGTGGAGGCTGTGTATGTGTGGGGCAGTGGGTACATGGGAATCCTTTGTACTTTCCACTCAGTTTCGCTGTGGACATAGAACTGCTCTAAAGAATAAAGTTTATTAATTAAAAAAAAAAAACTTGGAGAATGTAAGGAGGTCGTACCTCGGCTGCTTCTTTGGAGCAGCTGTTACCTGCTGGGAAAAACAACCACCTTCAAGTGACACACAGGAGCAGTGGCTTCTCCTGGCATGGGTATTGGGGAATGGGGTGGATCTGCTCCCAAAAGCATCCCCCACTGCTGAAGGCGAGAGGTGAGAGGTGAAGGAGAAAGGAATTCGTGCCTCTGGCATTTCCTGCTTCCCAAGCATTGCAGGGGTGGCTTCCTGGGTGTTGGGCAGAAACTTGCACCTCTGAGGTCATCAAAGAGCTGAGCTGGGTGAAGCTGGGAGGGCAGTTGCAAGATTCCACCTCTGGCATCTCTTGAAACTTTGTAAAAAAAAAAAAAGTGGGACCTACCCTTAGACCTACACTAGCGTATGCATGAGCAAATGCACAGATGCAGGCAGATGGACAGGTGTACATGGATGCACACATAGCCAGCACACACATGCACAAGTATGCGTGTGCACACATTCAGAGTTCGTATCTATTATAGTTGCACACGCAGGCGAGCAAGGCAGTTCGCCATTCTGGAAGTACAGTAAGAGCAGTAGCTGCCGATAAACATGCTCTCCCGATAGCCTGGGGAGCTCATTGCTCTGACATGTGCCCCCTGGGGTGCAACAGCCTTCAAGCACAAGCAGCTCTCCCTCCTCCACCACCCAGCTGCAGGTGGAGGCGCGCTGTCTGTCTCTGAAGCTCCCAGTTCGGGTTCTGGTAAACGCACAGGTGTGTTCATCGCAGGCCGCCTGCAGATGGCTTTCCCCCCTGTGTAAGGTGGGCTGTAGTTGAGTGCTGTCAGTTGGTGGCACTCACTCCCCCCACATGACACCAGAGGGCTTTGGTGGTGAGAACTTGCTGCTCGGGCTGCCTGCAAGGGTCGAGGATCGACCACAGAAACAGTGGAGAAACCGGATTGTGCTGCATCGCGGGAGCATTGGTCTCCGTACATTGCTAACAGCTTTCCCCTTCCGACTTGGAGCCTGTCTCTCAGTGTTGCATAAGTTTCGGGAGAAACTGGGGGTAGGGAGGAGTTTTCGGAAGTTTGGGACACTTCTGCCTTGAGGCTGCACATGGGTGAGGATCCCCTAAGTAGAAACAGGCCCATCTGCACATTGGCAGATGAAATCCAACTGTGTGTGGAAAAAAGCTCAGCAGAGGGCTCAAACCGAACAGAAAATTAACCCAAACAACACCTTTCAGCACACTGACTGCCACACTAGAAAAAAATTGTTCCCTGGAGCCACAGTGTTTTATTACGAAAATAGAATTAAAACTTCAAATACAATACAATCCTTTTGAATTGAATGAAAGGTTTATTTTTTTTTTGTCGTTTTCTGTTCGTGAGTTATATGCAACTCATGCAGCACTGGAATCCATGTTTACACTGCACGCCACTTGAGTTGTGTGCGACTCACGACATACATATTGAATTTGTTTCGGAGAATTGAGTCTTCATATGCTTCATGAGATCCTGGGCTCAAAACTAGTGTGAGTTAAATACAACTCACATGGCAGTTCATGTGTTAACTTTAGCAAGGATTGAGAAACTATTTTGCAAAACTTCTGGTACTAATAGACAGCTTTTTAAAAAATTAATTTAAAACCGCTTCTGTTGAGTTAAAAAGGAAGAAGGCTTTCAACGCTTCCATTCTTTTCAAATTTTCTACTTTTAAAACATAATAGAATTATTCTCTTTTCAAATTATTTCGCTGGACTGTTTTGCAACCATGGTAGACAGGATAATGGCTACCCAAAGTTTATATCCAAATCCCAGGAACCTGGGACTATGTTACCTTCCATGGCCAAAGGGTCTTTGCAGCTGTGATTAAGTTAAGGCCACTGGGAAGGGCAGAGGAGCCAGGATTAAGCAGGTGAGCTCAAGGTAATCTACAAAGGTCCTTAAAAGATGGAGACAGAGTCCAGGAAAGAGATTCAACCACAGAAGCAAAGGTGGGAGTGACACACTTTGAAGACAGAAGCAGGGGCCACTAAGCCAAGCAATATGGTCACCCTCTAGACACTGGAAAATGCAAGGAAATGGATTCTCTTTTGAAAGCTTTAGAAGGAATCAACACCTTGATTTCAAGATTTCTAACCTCCTGAACTACAAAATAACACATTTGTGTTATTTTAAGCCACAATGTTTGTGGCAATTTGTTACAGTGGCAATAGAAGATTAATATATTCTATTGTTAATTTGTCAGATCCTACCTGCTAACTTGGAAAAAAAAAGACTGACTTATTGAGAAATAAATTAACCGCTCCATATCTACCCTCCTACAGTTTCCTTGCCTGCTGCCTTCTGTTCAGGAGAGCTTATATTTAATAGTATGAATTGCTTACATAGTGTTCACTATGCTAAATGAAAAAGTCATGTTGAGAGGTTTCAATCTAACTGCATCTGATTACAAGCATCTTTGTTGGTGATTTTCCTACTGTATTAGTTTGCTAAGACTGCTATAACAAAATAGCACAGACCCGGCAGCTCCAACGAGAGTTCTTTATTCTTTCAGAGTTCTGTAAACTGGAAGTCCAAGATCAAGGTGTCTGCAGGGTTGATTTTTCCTGAGGCTTCCCTCCTTGGCTGGCAGATGGCTGTCCTCCCATGGTCCTTCTTCTGTGCACACAAATCCCTGACTTGTGTGTTTAAATTTCCTCCTCTTATACAGACATGAGTCAGACTGGATTAGGGACTACCCTGATAGTCTTATTTTAACTTAATTACTTTTTAAAGGCCCCTTTAAGGTACTGGGGGTTAGAGCTTCAACTCACGAATTTTGGAAGACACATTTCAACCTATGACACCTACAGTGAGTACATGTGCGAGAGAGTTTGTACCAGCCAAGCAGACAGGACTATACTACTTAAGTGGTATGTCAGACGGTTCTCTGTAACTCCCATGTTTCCACTCACTTGTACTGCAACATGCATCAACTGGACGTGTATCACTTGATCACCTTCTGGCCCAAAAGAAATGTGTTCCAAAGACCATTAAAGTAAGATGAGCATAAGCCAGCTCTGGAATGGCAGAAATTATCTCATAAAAGTCATATAAGATTAGTGGGGAAAGGACGGCATGGATGCAGTTAGATCCCTACCTCATACCATATACCTTTCACATACTCCAGTAGACCTAAATGTGAAAGACCATTAAAGACAATAAATGACAATATCTATATAATCTTAGAGTAAGCTTTAAAAAAATAGCTTATAAGTCCCAAACAGTAAGAAAAAGATAGATGTATTCAACTACTTCAAATTTTAAAATTCCATACAGACAACATAAAAGCTTCTGTTGCCAAAAGATTAAAAAACAGACTGGAAGACACATTAAATAAACTAGGAATTAGTATACAGAACCCATCATAAGAATAATAAAGGTTAAAAAAATGAATTAATTGTCAGAAGAGGAAACGTGAATGGCTAATAAACAAATAAAAAGATGCTTAAGGTCAGAGAAGGCAAAGAAATAAACAGAGAGAGGCCACTTCCCTCCCAAGGTGTTGGTAAAATCAAGTAGTCAAGCTATCTCGACTGGGGATATGGGGGAAGGTTGTAGGGCATTGGTACTCTTATAAATTGTTGAGGGTAAATTTGTAAACACATCTTGAACAGAAATTTGACGACATCTAGGAAATGAAAAATATGCCTACCCTGTGTTTTAGGGATTATGCTTACAGATACACACTGAACAACCTTCGCATATTTCCATAAGGATCCTATACACCATGGTTCTGTTATAGCATTGTTTGTAATAGCAAAGAAAGAAAGAAAGAAAGAAAGAAAAAATGATGGAAATATCCTTCGATA